>RJWM01002568.1:0-126629 GCA_004363535.1 Dasyprocta punctata | reverse complement strand
CTCGCGCTTGCCAGGGCAGGCGCTTAAGGCACTGAGCCAAACTCCCGGCCCTGGTTTTTTTGAGGCAGGGTCGCACTATGTAGCTCAGGCCGGCCTTGCACTCGCGTTGTAGCCCAAGCCGGCCTCGAACTCACAACGCTCCGCCTACCTCAGCCTCCCGAGTGCTGGGATTAAAGGCGTGCGCCACCACGCCCGGCTCCCAAACTATTCTTACAACTCCTTTTCCCCAAAGTTAACCCTAGGCTAACAATGGGCCAGTGTTCTCAGGATACAATAGTGCAAGTGCTAAGGTAAACATTTTGCTTGTCTTCATGAATCTTGCATTCCATTAAAGTGTACAATGACAAAAACTAGTACAGTTATAATAACCCCAATAAGAAGCACAGAATGTTATGAAGTATAAGCAAATGAGAACTATTTTATGTTTACCTCTCCTTGTTGTGAAATATATGTTAGGGCCAAAGGTTTAATTTCCCTGATTTTTCTTTAATGTAATCAAACCATTTATGGACAGAAATTCTGACATAGAGTATTATTAATTATTTTTCTGATTATGTTAGCTATAGAATCAGGTATATGGTATATATTTTGTACCTATCAGAAATAATATTAACTTAATTTAAAGAAAATTAATCTTAGTTTTATAAGTCAAAAAGGTAATCATTTAGTTAACAAATATATTTGTAGTTCTTACTGTATCCAGTACCTTTTTAAAGTATTTACATATATTGACCTATGTTAATATTAATTTATGTTTGAGTTGTCATCAATAATGTATCAATTCACTTAATTAGTCAAAAAATAAGCATGCAAAAGTGTTGCATTCTTATTGCATAAACTTTTGTAGGCAATAGAAGACCAGTAATTGAACAAGATGGACAAGATTTCTGACCTCATGATGCTGATACTCTGTGAACCAGTTACATAACAACATGAAGAACCAATAGATATTAACATATTAAAAAGAGAATAATTACTCAATTGTGATAAGTTTGTGGAAAACTTAAAATGATGCAATAAAGAGTGACTAGCAGAGGCATATTTAGGTAGGGCATTCTGGGTGGCTTTACATGCATAGCTGAGACAGCTCCAGGAGTAGGGTGTCTCTGACTGATGCATGGTTTTGTATTACAGGCTCCCATTAACATTTTGCCTTCTTCATTATTTATTCTGAGCCTTGATGGCCATATTTTTGCCTTCGCCTTTTATAACTCTAAAATTCATTAGCCACCTATATCTTCTTATTGATCTCATTCTTCCCTTTCTACTGCAATCCCTAAATCCACTTAACCTTGCCAGGTTTAATCAACATCAAACAATTTATCACTCCTAGTAGTTCACTGATGGTCAACATGAAGGTTTATCAGCTTATATTCTAATGAAAAAAATCATGATTTCTAAATTAAAGCTAACCAGATTATAACTTTAAGGAATATTTACTTTTCCCAAGATAATTAATGACTACTACTTATATGTATTTAGACATCATCACAACGTTCTTCTCATGTTTTCTGACTCAGTATTACAGTTAGAAAATCCACTTTGACTAAAAGGATGAACCCTTACTAGTCTTTACAAAGATGCATACATTTATTGAAAATTGCCTTCTATTTCAAACTCTAAATGTGCACAGGCATATAGAAATGAAGAAGGAAAAAAATAAATCAACTGAAGGAAATATTCAATGAAAATGCATTTTGTTTTCCCTTTATAAGGTGACTATGATATAAAGATATATCTGCTTAATTATTTTGGGTGTAAGTGAACTCAAAAAGAATTCAGCTGATTTGTTCTAGTCCTTTACTGCTGTAACATGAGCCAATGGAACTGGAAATGAACTTTTAGAACTCTTGAATATTCTAGTTTCCTTGTAATCCTTGTATTCTCTCTGCTTTATTTTGTCAAGAAATTTTGTTAAGAACAAGTAAGAGTTTGGGAGTAGATCAGACCTGAGTTAGAATCCCAGCTCTGTCTGGACAATGTGAAGCAATATATTTAGTTTCTCTAAAATTTATTTTCCTTGGATGTATACATGGATATAATATCTGCCTCACAATATTTCACAGTTAGAGGTAAGTCATGAAAAGGAAGCAAACTCTTTCTTCTACATGCATTCCTACCTTATACTGTCTTTATCTTTAATTGAACTAAAGCAACAAACTGACATTTTGCATAGACTTTTCCTACACTAGAATGCAAACAATGAATTTTCACTGGGTAAAAACGGCATTTCAATTCTCTCCTTCTACAAACTATGGTCCTATCTTCTGATTCATCCTCTGTTGTCTCTCTTCCTTTCTTTTAGTCCGTATTCCTCCAAAATCAAGTGTACAGATTATCTCAAATCTTCCCTTTATAGGCACCGCTTCTACACTGGTCTGTCTCTCCTCTACCCAATCTATATATCTTTAGCTAGAAAAAAAAAAGTATTTGTAGTTTTCAAACCCAGGGAAGTTATTTGAACCAACTTGTCCTTGCTCTTGCTGTCCTGTGTAATCAGAAGTTCTTCCCCGGTTCTCTCAACAAGCCCTATTTTATCACCTTGGAAGGCTTAGCTCTAGAATTTTTTCAATTTTGCCTTAAGTGAAGCCTTTGCCAAAGTAATCATATCTTCTTTATCTTTGAAGCTCACTGTGCCATGCCCATGTCACAGGCTTTCTACAATTACTGGGTACATAAATGGTGTTTTATTTTTTTCATATACTATAGTATGTCAAGCTGAAAAGAAAACACTTAAGTTCTCTAGAATATTAGATTTGGTAAGCATCACATCTCTGAACCCCTTAAATTTCCCTTCTTTCGTTAGCAGAGCTAGCAGCTGACCCTTTTGCAGTTATCTCTTTCTCTAAAACTACACTAAAAATAAAATTAAACAAAACAAAAGTAAATCGCATATTAGAATCATGATGCACCAAACAGAGAGAATGCCAAAGCTGTCCCAGGATTCAGGTACTGAAAGGCAACTACATATCTTTACTGATTCATTGACATTTACTGGACTCCACACCAGACTCAAGGAATATATTTTTGTGCTAAGAGTAACTACTAGCAACCATACCATGGACTTTTGAGATCCTGTTAGAGTCACTACGATTCACAATAGCCACTACTAATGGAATTCTAGCAAAGCCTTTGGATAATATCCGTGTGCATGCATGTGGGTATGACTGTGATTCTTAAGTGTATGTATACTAAATAGTATGTGTGTATACACAGACACTTACCTACATCTTTTCTCAATAATTAGTAGGTCCTTCAAGGGATAGAACATTATCTTTCTGTTGTTACTCCTTTGTAAGGTTTAGAACCATGTTTGGCATATAGCTGTCACGTATGCATTGGTTCAATAACCAAATAATGCAAATAAAGGAGAGAAAAAATAGACTGTTATCCAATATGACAACTACTGTGAAATCCAAAACAGCACTCATCTCTTCATCCGTGCTCACTCATCTGGCTTTACTTTTTCTGAAACACATATCAGTACTGAAGGTATTATAGTTTTATTTTTATCTGCTAACTATCTCAGAAAACAGGAATCTGAGGAACAGCGGCACATGCTGGTGACTGAAATCACACTGATGCCTGAGAGTGGGAAGCACACAGAGTTGTAGGGGGACATCCTGTGGCATCTCAGAGCCCTGGGCATTATCTGCCATAGCATCTGAAATGCATCTCAATTCTTACTCTTTATTTTAAAGCTAAATGAACTTCATGTTTTACTGAAGTCCATTTTCTCCACTTTGCTTATGAAGTGCAAAGAATTCTTAGAAGTTGTTTAATTCTAAGCTTACAAGGTCAAAATGTCAGTTAAGCAAATAAGACATTTTCATTTTACCTATGCACTGTATAAACTTACTGAGGAATAGTGATTTCTTCTGTTTCCTCTGTTACATCTTACAGACATTTGTTCCTATGGGAGATTTAATAGTTTCAATTTTGATTTTCGCTATTTATAGGTGAGTTTTCTTTCTGCATTTTCATTAGCTTCATATTGGTCTATTATTAAATGATTTGACATTGCATTGTATTCCTACAGTCTTGCATAAGCAAGTATTACGTCTGTGATGCAATCTTGCTACATCATCTGCTCAGTTTGGGCTTCTTAGACTGCCTTACTTCAATAGCCACTAAGCCTTGCAAAAAAAAATGCTTGGCGCATATGAGAATACAATATCAGGGGCACCCTACATGCACTACAAAAATGTACCCAGCAATGTTCCAGTTTTAACTATGTGCATATAAATTAGACTAATAAAGTAGAGCATTCATTTAATTTTGTATGGCATGGTGTCTTAAAAACAGAGACCTTTCAGATTGAAATATTTCAATGGCATGGTGGCACTTGCTGGAGAAATGTGATAATTTAGGATATTTTCCCTGAACGTAAATTCATTAATACTTATATATCATGTACTAAGAGCAAAGCCTATGCTGGAATGGAAATATGAAAAATGATTACTATACAGCCCTCTCCCTAAAAGAATTCTGCATAATTAGGAGAAAAGACGGTCAAATGAATATGATATTTTCAATTTGCTAAATATGAAAAAAAAAATACTATATCCACAGAGCTACCTGAGTATAAAGACCCAGTGATCACTTTCTTTAGTAGAGCCTGGGATGGTAGAGAATTGAAATACACTTTATCTCTTCCTAAGGTCAAATTTTCAAAACTAAGAAGAAAGGGAAAGAAGGAAATTCAAGCAAAAAGACCACGTAAGTCCACATATGTGAGGTGGCATTTATAAAATATTCAGCAACAAAATGTGGTTTCAGCATAGAGTAGATAAAAGGACAGAGCAAGACACTGAAAGGAAAGGAAAAAAATGAGTTAAATCAGTGAGTCCTGGGAGCTGTGAGACAATGCAGAGGGGAGGCAGAGTCTTAAAGCAGTCCTGAAAAGAGGCTAGGCTGTGTCCTGGAGAGAAGAGTAGGTTGTGCACCGCATCAAATACAACTGAACCACAAGTTACCACTGAAGAAGCAGCCACCACGGGCAACAGCTCCATCTGGAAGTTTGTACGGTATTTTGCCTATGCTTTTGATGTTGCTTTTAATTTTGTAAATCCATCTTGTGACTGCTTTAGAGATTTCCACTCATCTTTGGGAATTTTTTGGAAAGCACCATAATCGGGAGTCAAGATAAGCCCCAAGGTTAAAAAATTTCACATTTACACATATACCAAAAAAAAAAATTCCCTCTTATTTTTTGACTGATATAAAATTGGGCTGAAACTGTGATTTCAGAGCACTGGTGGTTCCAGAGAAAGGTATTATGGGCTTTTGAGAAGCATGAAGAGGATCATGAGTGTCAAAAGACCCATCCACTTCCAGTATTCTCCCACTTTTGTCTCAATTTTCACTAGAGTATCCCTTGTAAACTACTTTAATCATTGACTTCTTTGAAATATTTGCCTTGTCAATATAATAAAAAACTTTCAGAGTCACTGATCTATTCACTCTCAAGGTCTATTCTGCAAAGCACATGACAAAGACACAGAACTATACTTTTAAAAAGTAGAGAAAATGCCTGAAGTACAAAGAAGTATAGGAGTCACTCAGAATTCTTCCATCTTGGGTTTATTGTTTTCTGTATTTGTAATCGAGACAGAGTAGTCAATCACTTCTATTATTAGTACCCCTTCTATAGAAGTACTGAGTCTTACTAAGCAGATTCACAACTTGTTTGAAAATTATAATGAAACAGCAGATTTAAAAAATGCCTGCCATCTTGTCATGCACACAATAGTTGCTACATGCATGGTAGCTCTGGAAGTTCTGGAGAAAAAGAGTGAAGGTGGAGGACTGTTCATCTCCCTGAAAGACTATCAGAGGCAACTTCTCAAAACAGTAGAAATGCAACCTCTCAGGTGGTTCATATTTTGATAAGCATAATGGAATACACCAGTTTCAGGTAAGAAATCAAGACACCAACTTGGATTTAATAGTTTAATTTGGTAGGAAAATAAGTTGCCATGGTATACATAAGCCAGCATCATAGCAAGTAGAGCCCTGAAATTGTAATTAGTCTTTATGACTATTTAGTGATTATAAATTAGACACAAGATAATATCCTAGGCAATGAAGGAGACACAGGAGTTGTCTGCCATCTCAGGAACCTACAAGAGTGCAAACACATTAAGGATAATGAGATAGTGATGACAAAGTCTAAATTTTTGTGTGATTCTATGAAAACACTGGGAAAAAATCAGTGTTCACGACAAAAGAAGAAAGTCTAATATTCTTACCAAAATCTCTTGTGGAAAATTAAAAGGATATATCTTAATTTGGGGCCATGAAAACCACAAAAAGTCCTTGGTACTGGTAACTTTCTCCAAGCAGAGATCACTAGTATTAAAAGTCATGGAAAATAAATCAGAGTTGCATGTGTAAACATTGTATTGTCTCCCTAGTGCAAAAAACTAAAAGAATAAATAAGATCCAAAATGCACAATAGATATTGTGAAAAGCAAAGGGAAAAGAAAACTGCTTGAGAGGATAAAACAACTGGAATAGTGGAAAGGAGAAAAGAAATAAGGGAAAAGATTATATGTCTATATATATATTCATATATATATATTCATATATATTACAAGATAGATATCTATATTACTAATCTCTGTTAGTTCATCAAAAAGAACAGTTTATATTCTCATTGTCTTATTGTTTGATCATTTTTCCTGCCCATATCTTGTAATCTGAACAACTACTTTGACAATAACAATATGCAATATATTAACCATTGTTAATCTCCTATTATTTTGTTTTGAAATTCTGCATTATCATTTTTATTCTTTTGTTGTTTTTAAAATAAAAAAGTCATGGATAAAGAAGAGAAAAATGGGAACAAAGCTTTTGTAAATAAGGAGGGAAAAAGGGGTTGAAGAGAAGGGAAGGGATGAGGAAAAAAAGAAGAATCAAGATATATCATGTACGGGTACAAATTCCCTGGGATGAGTGAAATAATTATGTATTTCTAAAATATACCAATAAAAGTAATTAATCAAAAAAAGGTCTTGGGTAGATGCTCCAAGTTTACTGATGTAAAATATATTCACTCAGCCAGCTCAGTAAGAAACCACATTTCAAAGTATGAAAATCTCAGTTCAAATAAAGAGGCATGTCTGTCAAGATTGCTAGATTTTCATACTCTTCTAAAACAACTCAGTACAGCTTTATTAACTACTGATCGATGTGTCATTTCTAAATACTGGTGATTTTATTTGTTCATATGGAGTGACTTAGCTAAAAACATAATTAACAAAACAGTACATAGATTTCACTTATTGGCATACTCTATGTAAATAAAGAGTGGTGTCCTGGGTTACCATGTGTGGGGGAATAAACGTGAGGCTGATCTTGGTTATGTGTGGCACAGGAATGAGTCTGGGGTGTTTCAATCAGCAACTCAGAGAAAAGGCTCTTCTACCTTTGCCACAACATCAAGTAACTCAGAGAAATACCCCAGGAAGTACAAATTTTGTGAAGGGGTATAGATTTGTTGATTGTTATTTTAAAGACTACTAACTTCATATGGAAAAGTCACTGATTATTATAGTTTAAGTCCTTGATGGTCCTGGATACCTGGCTTTTCCTGTTTCTCACTTGTAGTACCAGAATATTGTAAGTCAGACATACAAGTTTAAAAGGAGCATCTTCTTGTCTACGAGAAACTCAAAGTGTGTATGCAAATGAGCAAAACAGATAAATAGGGAGTGGAGAGAGATTCAGGTGGTTCCCCAAATTACCTATTGTGTTGTTTCAAAAATATTTTAACCCATATGCTAGTTTGCTTGTATACTATTAGTTTTTCTTAGTTCATTGAAAAGGAAGTTTTATGAGACCATTTTCTGCTTTGTATAACAGAATCTTTTGTCTATTTCTTGTACTTTGAGTAACTACTTTGAAAATAATGATACGCCATTATTAACCATTATTATCTTATTACTTTACTGTGAAATTTTGTTCTACTATTTCAGGAAGGAAAACAGAATAACTGTGAAATGTGCTGGTAGTACAATGCTAAGAACTAAGAACTGACCAGAACTACCCAGTTCTACTCCCATCCTTTCTAGAACATGGAATTTTGTAGCAAGTTAGCCCAGACAGTCCAGTTGCCTATGTATGTAAAACCCAGGAAAAAGTGGACCTTGGGGTCCCTTGCTAATGCAAAGTGGGGCATACATAGGTTCCATCAGTCCCACAGGAACCCTGTGAGACTGGGTTGGCATGAATCCTAGGTTTCTTTTATTTCTTGCAGCCATGTGCAAACAATAATATTGCTGTGCCTAACTTGCGTGAATTTTCTGTCTCATCAGACTGATGTGAATTGATTGATACTGGTACACCATATGGGTGAGTGGTTAGAGTTTTCTCCTGGAATATATTCAGGCACAAAATGAAAAATATGTGCACAGATATAAAGTGATTTTTAAAAAATGAATGGATTTAAAGTAAGGGCAATAAATTTAGTGCTTAAAGCAAATCCAATAAATACCATAAACATGCATTTAAATTCAAACATATGGTTAATCATATTAAACACAAATGGTTTAAATGTATCAATCAGAAACCATATTATCAAGCTAGATAAACAAGAAAGACTCAACTGTGTGCTATCTAGACGAGACATATTTTAAATATATTAATGATTAAAAGTTAAAGGATGGGAAACATTATTTCACAGATGCAGTAATTTTAAGAAAGCTGGTGTGGCTATAGTAATGTAACATGATTTAGACATCAAGACAGGGAGACTTAACAAAATACAGAGTTGAGCTGAAGTTAGAAAGATTTCTGTTGATCTGGAAGACATAATACTGAGTGGGTTTACACAAAATAAAATTTCAAAACACATGAATTAGCCATTTCCAGAACTAAAAAAAGATTGACAAGAACATTACAAGAAGTTGTATCCTGATATCTTAGCAAGCATAAACATTAAAATTATTTATAAATATTATTATACCAAATCCAATAAATATAAAGTAAGATCTGATACATCATAACTAGTGATGTTTACTTGAGAATGCACGGTTTGTTTAATAATTTGAACGTAAACATATGTCACCACATTAGCACAATAGTTGAGTACTCTTTATCCAAAATATTTGGGATCAGGGGTATTTTGAATTTCAGATTGCTCAAAAATTTGAAATATTTGCAGTTACATGATCAGATGTCCTGCATGGGCATGCTTTCATAGGAGAACTTGAGTGTGCATAGAAAACATAGGTCTCAACTGAGTAGCTGGGAGGGAGATTTTTTCCTTGTAGATACTGAGTAAACTGTGTTTTAAGCTGATATTTTGATAATGAGCTGTCATGTGAGATCAAGTATGAAATTTGCCACATGTGTATCATTTTCAGCGTTCAAAAAATTCCAAAATTTGAAGCATTTTGAATTTCGAATTCTGGGATTATAAATGTCTTTCTTGTACCAGAGTCATGGGAGAAAAACCATAGGATCATCTCCTTAGATGAAGAAAAATGATTTGGTCAATTCTAACTATATATCCTGATAAAGTTATGACACACTAAAACGAGAAAACTGTCTCAATAAAATCTCTCTTTTTTGAAAATATGAATAAAATGTCCCTTATGTTTCTAGACTTTAAGGAAAGTTTCCAAAGAAAGTAATTATGAACTTAGTTTTAAACACCAGATTAAGTGAGGAAAGAAAGAACATTCAGGGAAAAAGATGTGATCCATTCCAGAAATCACTAGTTAGTTAAATGTTGCTGTAACATCTGTGATGAAATCTGGGAAATAAGGAAGAAAAGGCAGAGCTAGAAAAGACAGATCTTATATTTCTTGTTTCTCATGTATAAGGGCTATGTGAGAAATTGACGATTGTGAGTACTTCAAGAGATATGGAGCCACAAAAAAATTGAATAAAGAAAGAACCTGATTGGATGTGAATTTCTGAGAGACCACTCAGCAGAGAATAAGGAGAGTAAATGAAGGATGCATTCTAAGCATCTGACATGTGTTAAATGTGGTCTAATCTTCAAATCTGATTACGTTTTCTTTACCAACTCTATTTTGCAGAATAGTAATTAAAATTTAAAGAAGTCAAGAAGCTAATGTCAAAATTCTGTTTGGTTATGTTGAGTTTCAGGTACCAGGACGCTACATGGATGTAATAGGTGATAGATAAAGATCTAGAAGAGTGTTCCAGTCTAGAGAGAGAAATTAAATCATAGCCAAAATAAGTTTTAATGAATAGGAAGATCTGTGATTGCATAAGGAACCGTAGAACATGAAGACATAGAATTCCCAACTCCCACTCTTATGTAAGTGATTTAGTATAATGGGACGCCTTTAAAATTAGGAATTAAAAGAATCACATTATATCATGTACAGGTACAAATTCCCTATGATGATTGTGACCATTATATGTACCTAAAATGTACCAATAAACTTAATTTATAAAAAAAAAGAAAAACACAAGAATGTAGGGTGGGAGTTTTTGCTTGTTTTCTCAGTCCCAGCCTTTATCCTTGCTACCCTGTTTCTCTGTTCCAGCTTTCACTAGCCATCTCCGTATGCTGAGAACTGAAATGAGACAGAAAATACTTCCCGAAGACCAGGGATTGGGGTGTGGGGGTATGAGACATAGGATGGGACCAGAATTCCAGGGAAAACCAGAATGCAACATTTTTCTCCCCTGATTTGAAGACCCACAGCATGGTTGAATCTATATATAGTTTATCAGGGTCTATATCTATCCATCTACTCTCTATCTATCTATCAATCTATATTGCTATAGCTATTGCTATATTGCTATAGCTATTGCTATATTGCTATAGTTATATCTCTGTCTTCCTAGCTTTGACTAAACTGTGAATAAAATCAATTTTCTTTATATATTATTTTTCTCTTACTCCCAACACAGTCAGGTGGGACCAAATCCAGTTGGATGGGTCCTCAGAGTTAAACCTCTGCCCCAGGTCTCACTAACAGCAGTAGCTGCCAGCAAGAGCTGAACAGTGTAAACCAAACTAATACCAATTTTCTAGAAAAAATGATGAATGAAGTCAAATCCTATTGATAGCTGCCAATAAGAATTCACAGTAAGTCATTAGTAACCTTAGTGAGAAAAGTTGTAGTAAAATTTTGAAGTTGGAAAAGCAAAAAGCGGTTTTGAAAACAACCATTAATTTAAGATAAGACTGAATTGCATAGTGACACCCTGTGTCAAAAAGACCAAAAAAAAAAAGATAACTTTGGTTTAGAAACCATTTCTTGACCAAGTGACATAAGTGAAGCCTTTGCCAAGTTGTTACGTTAGAAGAGCATCATGAAATACTTGGATAACTTACATAAGGTACGAGAACAGACTACCCAGGAGTCAAGGGACTAAGTGCAGCTAAATGAACCAGCTTTGCTCCAAAGGACAGCATGGAAGTGGAATCCCATGGGACTTTCGAAGGTAATTTTGGTTAGGGAAACAAAGCTTTTACTCATAGATGAATAAGCAATAGGAAATGATTGCACTGCTTTGGGCTATGATTCAAAGAGTCTTGGGCAAATAATACCACATGTGTTTATAAAGCTCCCAGGAACTCTGCTACACAAAGTGCTACCCCATGACCAGAGCAACCACAGCATCCTCTAGGGGCTTGTTAGAAACTCACTGCACACTCCAGCCCCAGCTTAGATCTGCTGAAAGACGAGCAATGTTTTTACAAGGAGGCGGATTCCATGGAGAATTCTTACAAATATGAAAATCTGAGAAGCATTCCCTCCAAATTACAAGTTCCACTGTATGAAATTATGCATACAGACATATATGTATATACAATTAATATATATGATATCTATATTTTAGATAGACAAATTATAATTGTTTGATTACTTAATGATTTATAGTCCGATTTCTTCCAATAGACTATCGTTTAAAGATATGTACACCTTAGAATGATTAAAATGTTAAGACAAATTCAAAGAGAAAATAGAAATAGGAAAAGATAACCATCATGTGTTAAAGGTTTTACTCTATGCTAGGAGCTCTAATTAACTTTGTTCTCAAACTGTAGAGAAGAATCAATATTATATTAATCATACAAGTGAAAAAATATAAACTAGAGAATTCAGATAGTTTGCTCAAGACCACAAAGTACTAGAAGTCAGATTTGCTTAACATCAACCTAGACCCATGCCTTAAATCACAAAGCTACATAGAGAGGTTATAATACAAAATTCCTGCCATGGACTTGAATATATTTGGTATTGATTTATCCTACATTTGAAAACTGATATTAAGTGAGAATACAAGTGATTACAACATTCACAGAATCTGTATTTAATCTTCTCCCTGTCATAATGTTATTAGTAAGGTAGAAGTGGCTGTCGTATTTTTTAGAAAAGCTATACATCCTTGTAAAACTGAGTTATATAAGTGCTCAGCAAATTGATACGCATAACAAGATTTAAGGCCCTATTTCATAGCTATGTGTATAAAGCACACCCAGAGAATTTTTAATATTGTAGTAAAATTTTATATAAACTTTAAAGGAAAGGTGATAATTTATTATTCTGAACTAGAATATGGGGCAGAGTAGGGTAAGTGTCAGCAAAGAAACAGAATTGAGGGCCTGAAACTTCCCAAACGTGACATTTTATTCACTGTTCACTATATTGACAATATCTAGCACAAAAACTTTTCAAAAAGCCATCACAAATATCTGTAATATGAAGAGGATATCTTTAAACCCAGGAAATAGCAAAAGTAAAGTTAGCTTTTAATAATGCAAACATAAGAAAGTATTATGTCACTATTTAAAAAATAACATTTGGCAATCAAAAAACTCACTATATCTGAAAGCTGCCTTCAGATTTTTCTCACTTTGCAGAATTACAAGAATATATTTGGTGATGATGTAGAAATAAATTACTGGAGTCGAATAATTACTAAAAAGAAACTTTGTTGATTAGCTTTACTCTTCCCCGTGTGTGTGTATGAATGAATTTATGCATACATATAACTCCCCTGTGGATATTAGATGACTCTAGCACACAGCATAGATATCAAAATGGATATCTGCTTTCCAGATCATTCTCTGCCTATAGTGTCAGCCCTAAGCTAGGCTGAAGCAGAACAGGAAATAGCAGAGCCTGAAGACTTCTCCCACCATCCCCAAGTTCACAAATAATGTAAAATCTCTTCCCACACAGTTCCCACAGTGCTGGGAAGGGCCTAGATGGCTACTGAGGCTCCACAAGGTAAAGATGAGATGTGTGTTTTCTTGGTTTAGTTGGCAAATGTTGAGTTATTAATGCGTGGTTCTATACCAGGAACAAAGCCCTAGAATAATAGAACAATTGCCCAGGAAGCCATTTGGATTGAAGTTGGTCTCTCCTTCAAGAACGGAAGAGCTGAAACTTGCCAGCTTTGATTTGCACGCCTTTCAGCTACTATTTCCAGCTGATTCAATTCATACAACTCTAGCTTTCATTTAGGGCTGAGCTCATTGACTAAAATATAAAGAAGAATGAGGGGAAAAAGAGAAGAAAAAGAAAAGAAATCAAGGAAAGGCTTAATTGATTATGCAAAGTGTTGCTTTGGGAAAGGAGAAAATCTTGTTAGGAGCCTGGCAAATTTAATTCATTAGGGACTTAGTGGCATCTTCTAAAACCAGAACATTACATCAGATTAGTTTAAAACATCAAGTGGCCTTGAAGTTTGATAGGGTGCTCTTTCCCCATGGACTCAGTTAGCTACATTCTCCTGATTACTCATTTTCCTCTTAAAAACGGCAAAAATACACTGGCAATAAATGTTACTTATTGGAAACCAGAAACACTAAAATCAGGGCTGGTGATTCTGATCACTCACTCCAGCATCTAAAAGCTCACAGTCTTTTCTGCATTCATGATCACTTGGACCTAATTTCCACCTTCTTTTCCTTGTTCAAAAATAGCCCACTCAGTCCCCTCTGATGATCCTCTGTATGCAAGGGTAGTAAGTGAAAATGTGAACATTAGCATAAAATCCCATGATGGAGTGTAAAAATCAATGCCTCCTGATTGGAGATCTTCAAACAATCTCTACAGCTTCCATATCAAAGAAGGAGGTTATGTTTTTTCTTTTCTTCAGAAGCCTCAAATTCTACCATTCATTCACCTCCTCCTTACTAAATGTAATGAACCTAAGTGCTAATGTCAAACACCATTGAAATTTAGTAGCGTGAGATTTCAAAATAGTTCTGCCATGCCAAATAAATCTTAGTTTTGAGAAAATGGCTAAATAATAATTATTTTCTTGCCACAGAGTGTCTGATTTCAGGAAACAGATTGGCAAGTATTTTCAAAATAGATGCCTGAGTACAATGGTAAAGTTTGAGTTATACCATAATAAAGTGAATGAATTTAGATGACTATACTAGAGAAGTCAACTTGATGAGATTGACCAAAGATTCTACCATTAAAGTATGCTGAAAAACACCTTACTAACAATTAGAATTAAAGCATCAAAAGTATTCTAGTTCAATGTGCAGATATTGAAATTTAGGGTATATATGAAGTTACATTGGTGATAGCCTCAAGATTAATAATATTTCAAATGGAATACAGTATTGACTTGAAATAAATGAATGAAAATCTACTGATATTTGTAAAACCTTGGAGTTGAATTTGCTTAAGTCAATAATTTAAGTAAGATATAGAAGACAACTTTACTAACAATAGTGCACAAAGTACAGCAAAAATTTTATTTGATCACAGCTTAATAAGTGCAAATAGTAAACACAGGTAGAAAAACAAAGTTAATAAGCAAATCTATATATCCTATATTCACAAAACTAATATTGTGAAGACATTTTTCCTTTCACTGATCTGAAAACTATTCCCTGTATGTTTTATTTCACTTTGCTTAGGAATGAGGTTGAACTCTTGGCAATTCATAATAGACAATAGGATACAGAATCAACTGATGTGTCTGATATGACTGTGACAGCAGAGACCATCCCTTAAATAAACTAGAAATCATTAATGTAGAATTATAAATTTTAACTGAATTTAAATTGTAGTAGTTGCTAATCTACATACTAGCATTTCCTTAAACCAAAAAATAACAACTTCTTTTTAAATTAGGATATAAATTCAGCAACTACATAGAGCTAAAAGAATGGCATTCTATAAATTTTTCCTATCTCTATGGTGAGTAAAGTACCAATGTGGTTGGAAAATATTAAATGGATGAATGAACAAATGAATTAAATTTAAAAGATTGACTGTACAAACCTAATGAAATAATATCAGATGATTGATACTCTTAGGGTGGTTGTTACTATTTGAATTTTAGGTATAACTGTATAGAGCTGGATATCTGAAGTATTCCAGTCTGGAGTAAATTATAAGGAAGAAAATGCCATATCTAAGTGTGCTGCTATCAACCAAGAAAAGAAAAATGTGAGGAAATTGTTTTTAATGTCACGTGCACATAATAGAATCAAATAACTTCCCATACTTCACTGCCCTACTGAGAGAACACAGGGCCTTCACTGTAACAATATGCATTGAGGTAACGGACATAATCAAGATAAATCTTAATGTATAAACCATTACATTAATCAGCAAAATAAAAAACATGTGCAATATGTTTTACTACAACTATAAAGTTAATTAGTTGGAAAAAAAGTAGTACACAAGGCATAAGACCTCAGTTCTCCAAGCAAACCAAACTATTCATGGTTACTTGCTCCCTCTGGGATACTGACAGATTCGGAATGTTACGCGTCTGGAAACTCTCACAGCAGCTCATGCTACCAGCAAGAGATCTTTCTCATGAGAGATTCCTACTTTCACCTCAGTGATCATGATGACTCAGAGTGGTGAAATGGTGTACATCCAATTGATGGATAAGTAAACCAAAATAATATAAAAAATAAAAGAGGAGATAAAAGGGAATAATCTTGTTTTACCATTCCATTGTTCATTTACAATGATTTCCGTTATAGATACACACTAAATAACAGGCAATATTATGATAATGTAGAGGTAGTACAACGCTCTTGAAAAAATAAACACATAAGTATTTGGAGAAATACTTCCCTAATGAGTTAAAAAATAGGAAGATTTGGTATATCCAAAGTATCACGTATGTGGTACCAAACTTTATTCTCTAAGTCACGTTTTTATACTTAGTCAGACTAAATAAGTATGAACTACTTTCATATCCCCCTGATAGTATCATTCTATAAAAAGTCACCATGGCATAAACATGAAAGACACTGCTACACTGTTAGTATTCAGTTAGTTGACTATAAAATTGAAGATCTAATAGAGTGCAAAATTTAGTCCAGACCTACAGGTGGTTAAAATAGTGAAGCCAGAAAAGAAGTTACTTGAGGGGCCAGGGATATAGCTCAGCAGCATAAGTGCCTCCCTGGCAAGTGTGAAGTTGTGAGTTTGATCCCCCATACAAAAAAAAGTAATTATTAAGTTATTTGAATCTAAAATAAGGATTATTATTTATCATGTATGGTCTGTCATTTATGTTTCATCATCAGAAACTATCAGCTATTCCATTTCATAGATTTAAATGTCATTTTGTTGGTGTGAATCTTGTCCCTAAGTGGCATAACATTTCATGCTTTACTACTAAAAGTGTCCCATTTCCTCTCCTAGCATTGTATATGCAGAATTTATGGACCAGCTAACTCTCACCTCTACTTATAGTGCTTCTTTGAAATAACTGCTGTTTCCAAAGAACTTATAAAAACATAATTTATGAACAGCCCAAGCCTGATTACCATGTATAGTTAAGGCTCATCAGCCTTGGTTGGGATAGTATGAAGGTCCTTTCTGTATGAGATCAAAACAATGCTAATTTTTTGCAGAGAATTTTAGAAAGATGAGTGATATTAAATTCATCCGTAAGTTCCTAATTCACCAACTAGAATTGATTAAGTGATCTTCAAGACTCCATGGAGATATAAATCAATAAAAAAAATAGCCCTTGCCCATAAAGGTTAAATTAAAACCTGGAGGCTTTCATGAAACTTTAAAAGGCAGATCCTAAATGCAATATGACAAAATGTTACATAGGATTAAAAGGCTTATGCAGTATGTATTCATGAAATGTTTATAGCATGGTCCCTTCTGAAGCCAGGGAAATCTAATAGATAGTGTCTTTTCTAAATAAACTTTTTTTTTCAGATTTTAAAAGACAGCTATGATAATTGTAGTCATCTGTTGAGTCACCCTAGCAGAAATATCTGTTATCAAAGCAAAGCCAGTTTTAGGGGTCCTTTTTCAGCAAGAGCACCACCTTGGTGGTTATCTATTGTCTCAGGAGTAGGTCAACGGGGGCATTTACAGGGCTTTAGAGTCAGGTTTTGCGAGTCTAATGTGGATAATTTGAGATGAGGAACTGATTAGGATTGAATATTGAAGTTCATAATATAATCTGAGGAAGTCTTAAAGTGAGTCTTGACAAATAAACTGCAATTTCCCCAAGTAAGCAATAGATTGTTCTAATGGGAGAACTGTTAACCCAGTTGAGTTTGTTTGCTTTGACATGAGCTTTCAGGAATTTTATGAAGAAGAAAGATATGCATTGGTTTTACTGCCTTATCCTCCTGGCTGAATATCTTCAAGAATAAAGGGAATTAGTCAAGAGATTGGCCTGACATTGATCTTGGTTTTTGTCCCCAGGTCCCAGGTAACAAGGGGTGATCCAGTCCACTTGTATGTTAAGTGTGATTTGTGATTATTGCATCTGCTTTAAAGGATATCTGACCACACTCAAGGGAACTCAAATGTATTTATTTATTTTTTGTTGTTGGTACTTTTTGGTCTTTGTTTGCTTGTTTGTTTGTTTGTTTTGACACAGGGTCTTGCTATGTAATTCAGGCTGTCCTTGAACTTACTATGCAGCACTAGCTGACCTTGTACTCACAGTGATCTTCCTGCTTAAGCCTTCAGAGGGCGCTATCATGCCCAGATAGGGGAGTCCAATTTAAAAAGCATACAACAGTGAGTGGTGGTAGATGTTTGTAACCTCAGCCCACTGGGAGGCTAAGGTAGGAGAATCTCAAGTCCAAACCCAGCTTGAGAAACTTAGCAAGCTAGACTTTTCCTCAAAATAAAAAGTGTTGGGGTTGTAGCTCAGTGTGAAGGCCCAATGTGAAGGCCCTGAGTTTAAACCCCAGTAGAACCAAAAATAATAATTGAAACAAAATTAGAAAGCACGCACTATCTAATTTGTATTAATTTAATTTCACCTAGAGCCAAAGGTGTTTTTTTTTCCTTAATTTAGCATCAAATCCTAACAAAAAATAAATAACTGAATGAAGATAGAAAGAAATAGTTATTTAGGAGAAATATCTTTCATAAGGAGTTTAGAAAGTGTGAACCCATCATTCTACAAGAAAACTAAAACTACATTTAACATTTTCACAAATGAGGATGTCATTGGCAATAAAAGCACTAAAAAGGCAAAATCAGTCCTTCTATAGAATGGTATGTTTAATTTATAAAAGGACAAGAGAAGAAAATAATATAAATGTGGTAATAATGTAAACCTCCCTCTGAATAATAGTATGGTACAATAGTACGAGTTTCTCCCATGAAACCGATAAGATCACTTCTAATTTCTACACCCTCATGCAGATGTGGAACTAAGCCTGAACATGTGTATTATTGCATCACAGTCACAGCCTCCTTGCAGGGTGGCACTCTGGTCACCACGTCATAGAAAACCAGAAGTGAACAAGTTCATCCTGTTGCTTAACTACAGACAGCAAGTGGTAAAAACAAAATTTGAACTTGGTAAATCTGACAGAGGTTATCTTCAGAATGTAGTATATTTTATTTTCCCTTTAATGCTTTCATAAATTTTCTACATTTTTATCAATACTGTATTTTATAGTAAAATTAATTATCAGGAAAATGACATTAAACTCAATTTCATTTTACAGAAAAATTGATTAAAATTGTTTCTCAGTACAATTGTATTAAAGCAACATGGTTGTTATAAAAAACCCAAGAATCTATATAAGGTTGAGAATTAACTATGTACTAGCCAGTACCTACAGTCCCTCTCTCTGTCTCTCTGTCTCTCTCTGTCTTTCTGTCTATCTCTATCTCTATCTATCTCTATCTCTATCTCTGTCTCTGTCTCTATCTCTATCTCTATCTCTATCTCTATCTCTATCTCTATCTCTATCTCTCTGTTCTTGACTACCTGTTCCAAGTGAGGTAAGTATAGACAGCATTTTTCAAACATCCAGCTGGAGAAAGGTTGGGAAGATTTTTCCTTCTTCATTTTCTACTTTAGGAGCTGTGAAAATGAGAGACACTTTTTTGACCTTCAGTCAGAACTGCTGAAACCTATATATTTCTAGCCAGAGGCAGTGAGATAAAAAATGTGGTGGATTCTTTCCACACACTTAAGAAGCAGGTTTATGTGAGGTTTCAAATGCCCACCCTCTTTGGGATTCTGGCTGTAGTCATTCCTCTTCTATGTCATTCACTCCCTGTTTTCCTCTGCCTGAAGAATAGAAATCAGGATTCTCATAAAGCATGAGAAGCAGGGGTCGCTGGCTCGCCCTGAACCCAAGAAAGTGTGCATAAACATTGTAGCTTCACGTTAGTCACCACTGATGGAAAATACCCCATTTGGGGCCAAGCAGCTGGGTAAGTTTTGTCATGTTGGTGTAATCTTAAAATGGAATAAAATATAATCAAGATGTGGAATAACACAATACCTAAAAAATTTCTGAAAGCAAAAAATCAAATTCTTAAGCCTAACATCCTCTGAAAATTATTTTATTTTTAATTTTTACCCACATTCAGTTACTTTACAAATCTGCCATCTTATAATATTCACCATTTTGCCTTCTACTTAATGTTTAGCAAGTATTAAAAATGTTCCCATGCTTCTATCCACAATTTTAATTTCTAGTTTTAATGGTCATACAGCTACTCAACAAGATATGCTGCAGTTTGATACGTCAATGATTTATCCCCTTTTCACCAGCTTCCAAAAGTGAATATTCTTGCCTAAACATTAGGCAAAGTTGGCAAAGCCATGTTAGCTGTCAACCTAGCGCCTGAAGCTGCAGTCCCTTGTTAGAGCTATTCCTGGTTTTAGAAATAGTGTAACATGTGCTGGGTTTTGGGACAGAGCTAAAGGACAAAGTCAGGTAAAGAGATTGTCTTAGTTACTGCTTTTGTTGCTGGGACAAAATACTCAATACCCACAAGTTAAAGTAGGAAACTACAAGTTATTGTAGTTCACAGTTCATAGAAGTTCCAGTCTGCAGTCGGTTGACTCCAAGGCAAGGTGGAGCACGGCAGAGGAGCATCCCCGAGAAGACGCAGTCCATGGCCGAGCAGGCAGGAGGCAGTGAAGCAGCAGGGCGGCAGCATGGAGCCTCTCTCTCCTTTCCCATCCAGGCTATAAGACCCTTGGGCGGTGCCACCCATACCCAGGGTGGGCCTTCTCATTATCCACACCCAGCTATGTGCTAAACCGATCAGTGGACTAAGTTAGGTATCACACCCTTAATCTGCATCCCCACATCCTAGGTCTACCCACCTCCAAAAACCCCTACCTATGAGGACATAAAGCTCTAGGAAACATCTAATCATAAGCCATTGGCAGAGATAAACGAGAAAAGTTCAAATTTATAAATAGATCAAGTGGAACCAGCTCCTACTTTTTGACTTATGGAACTAGAAATACTACTTTGTGTTAAATATGGGGCAGGGATACTTCTACCTCCCAACACATATAATTATTTACCAAGGAAGAATCAAAGAGCAATGATCACTAAATACTTTTATAAGCTATCATACAGTTGATAAAACTTCTGGGTCACAGTATTTGAAACCCTAGTGATTACAGGTAGAAATAGTTGTACAGAGTGTTGAGGAAAACAGAAAGATTTTATTTATCAAACAGAGCTGCACAAAGATGACAAACTGATGACATAATTTATTCTTTTCCTTTAATATGTCTTCTTTTTAGAATGATTTCAGGTTTATGGCAAAATTGACCACAAAGTATAAAGATTTCCTATACATCTCCCATCCCAAGTATAGACAGCCTATCCCAATATCAATACTGCCCACCGAAGTGGTCCATTTTTTATAGATAATGAATTGATACTGACATCATTATTACCCAGTGTCCACAGTTTACCTTGGGCTTCACTCTTGATGATATGCATTCTAAGGATTTAGACAAGTCCAAATGACAGGTATCTAGCAATACAGTGTAGTTTCACTGTCCTGAAAATCTTTGCTTTGACATAACTTTTATTTACCTATTTTTTTCAGTACTAAGGATTGAATCCAGGATATTTATACTGAACTATTTCCCAGATTACATTTTTATTTTGAGATACGATCTCAGTACATCACTAAGTTGCCCAAGCTGGGTTCACCTGACCTATTTCTTAAACTGCATAATTTATTGTGGAAATAGAAATAATGCTAAGAAAGGGCAGAACATTGGATACAGTTTTATTAATGTAATGATGGTATTAAGATCACAATTGTTGAAAAGCTTTTATCTTGACATTTTCAGATGTAATAATAAAATGTCTAGAATTTACTTTAAAATACTTAAGGAAAAGTTTGGACCCACCATGTAACCAAAAATGTTGCCAATATTTCCCATATATCTTGACTCCATTCTTATGCATGTGCTTATAGAGTTTCACTGCCTAATTCCCCCCTTTATTTTACTTCTTAAAAAGGAACAATATTTACAATTAGGCACAAATTCAGATGTATAGAGCTTCCATATTTCAGACTACCTGCAAATTGATTTTTTAGGAATTATTGTTGTTAGTTGAACCCTGTCATAAATGCCTCAAATCCCAGTTTCCTGGAGGGGGGTGTTACAAAGTTGAAGTCAGCCTGGGCAACTTAGTCAGACCTTGTCTCAATAAAAAATAAAAAAGGTTAGGTATTTGGTGCAGTGTTAGTTACATGGTGCAGTATTAGAGTGCTTCAGGGCTTGGTCCCCAGTACCACAAAAAAAAGAGAAGGAAAAAGAGAAAGAAAAAAAAAAGATGTGTTACTTTCTATATCATAACTAAAGGAAGTTCTCCTTTCTAGCCTAATCAGAACTTGGATGTTGAGCACAGTCTTCCCAGGTCCTAAGGAGCATTTGTAAGGATACCTAGCGTCCTTAATTTAACATATAGTGTCTAAATTAAAGAAGAGACCTTTTCCTTCCGGTGAACTCAAGCACACTTAGGGTTTTCTCCCCGCTCTCCTGTTGCTTGGGTGTCCTTGGACAGGACATGCTTTCCATCAGTCTGATGTGCAGCACCTCTGGTCCTGAACATTAGAGTTTCCTTTTTAAAATTAGTCTCTGGCTACTTTGCTTGGCATTCAAGTGTCCAGTAAGATGCCAAATTAGGATCACTTGCTCCCCACCAGGACATCTTACACCCCACAAAGAGAGTTTGGCTTGCTATCAAGTTTCTTTGCCTTCTAACCTAGTGACTAGAAAACCAGCCAAGTTACAGTTACTAAAGAGTCCATTATCAATTGTGTCATGAATTCCTCCTCTCAGCGCCTTTGCGACACATTACATTGCAAAGTTGGAGGGTAAGAATGCAAATAAAAATATTAGCCTTTTTTATTAGCCAAATTATTTGTAGTGATAATAAAGGTAAATGTTAAGGTAAACATGGCACTTAGTGTGTATTTCATGTGTTTTTGCTGTTTCCTTTTTGATAAGGTGACACAGAACTTTACATTGGAACTAATCCTTCCGGAGAGTTTGGCAATTACTAAAAAGAGAAGCATACCCCAGGTCAATCATATGGTGATTTATGTTGGCATCAGTGTCAGTCCTACATCCCAGAACTCTAGACCACTCCTGTCTAATGCAGTAGCCACTGGTCAGCTATAACTGTGCACATGAAATGAAAGAAGGAATTGAGATGTCCAGCAAGTATGAAATGCATGCTGGATTTTGAAAAGTTAATGTGACCAAAAAGGAATATAAAACTATCTCAGATACAGTTATTCAATGAATCAATAATTCACTCATTTATTCAAGTGTTGGTCACTGTGGTATTCAATAAAAATAGAAGAATGAGACACACAGGTTTAGTCCTCAACTTCATGGTAAAGTTAAATGTATGTTATTCAAACTTTTCTTCCTTTATTGCTTAGCCTTTGACACAAACCCTCTGAGTGTATCCGATTTTCTCAAAGCAGACACCATCAGAGCCACACCGCAGTGTGAAGTACAGAAAAGCAGCTAGGAGGCCACTGCCAAGTGCCACCTGGAAAAGCAAAGTTTCCATTGCTCTGGACTGGAGACTTGTTGTTCAATAAAACAACTAGTCCTGTGTGACTGGACACTTGAATCTAAATTGATACATGCTATAAGTATAAGATATATCCCAATTCTAAAGATTATGTGGAAAAACGAATATAATGTATCTCATTCATACATTTATACTGAGTCCATGGTGAAATATTTCATAGATGTTGGATTAAATAAAATATATTATTAAAATTAGTTTCACCTGTCTCTTTTGTTTACAAGAAAAATTAAGATTGTATGTGTGGCTCACAGGATGTGTGCAGTGAGCAGCACTTTTCCATATGAATTTTTTCCATTCCATCAGTACAAATAACACACCTAACTGGACCTTTACTCTCCAGGAAACTTGGAACAATTGATGGAGGAAATAATACCCAGCCACAGCTAAAGAACTAAACTGCCTCAGCTCCCATCTCTGCCTTTTCTGTATGAGGGTCATTTGTCCTTTGGTGATTAATGAACATGACTGAAAAATACCAAGATAGCATAATTCAATGGAGAGGTGGCATTCATTAATCAGAAAACCTGATTCCTCTAGTCTTAGAGTTCTTACAAGGTCAAGAGCACATCATGAGATCTTGCTGGTTCTCTCTTTCACTTTAGTTATGAAAACAAAAATAATCTGTCACCTCTGTATCAGACAGTATTTTAGCAAATGAGATAAATCTATGTGAAGCCAGCTGATAAACTGTTAACTCTATTACCATTATCATAATGATAATAATAACCATAACTACTTTGACAAGAAATCAAGAAAAAAGCGAGATGTAGAAGATTAAAACAGCACAGTTCTGGAGAAATTCCAAAACCAACAAAAATTTAAATAGGAATTTTAAAATACTAGTCAATAAATAGTAAGGCTGCAAAGGAAAGAGAAACTTAAAGGAATAGGGATATTAGTGGAAGCATACAAAAGAGGAGGGACAGTTTGGTTTTGTAGCTGCCATCTAAATCAATTGTCTGATGCCTGCAGAAGACTTTGATATTACCTGCCTTTCCAAAGAATATTCTTTTAGAGAGGCCATTAAAATAATGCTGATTAAATATAAATCCCTCACCCTATTTATGCTGTGGTCACCTGAGTGTCTCCGTGGCGGCAGGGTGTGGGAGGTAGATCTCTGATTTCAGATTGCATAAGTCAAAGCTTTTGAAACAGAGGGGACTCTGTACAGTCTCTGGCTGAGCAATACCAGGCACCACATCACGTAGCCCATCGTGGCACACTAGCGAAACACAGAGACACGATTATTTACCCTAATGTCTGAGCTAGTCACGACATTCTTGATCTTCATCAGTCCCTGAAAATCAAAGCAGATCAGAGAACTTTCAAGCCCTATTTTGGCTGTATTTGCTGTAGTCCAGGAAATCTACTATAGTGTAGAGTCAAGCTGTTTTATATTTACTGGGTTGCACAAAAGATTCAAAAAGGATTCCAAACAAGAGGTAATTAGCATCAGTGAATATATTTTCTTGCATGTGTAAAAAATAAGTTCTTGCCACAAGAAAATGCATAGAATTGAAAGAAAAAGACATTGTCTCAAGAAGCTTCCAAAAGTCATGGGCACATTGAATAATGTTGCAGAATAAAATTATTCTTATGAATAAAGCATGTTATGAACTAATATGTGTTCATTTTTCCCAAAGAATCTACCATCATGTTTCTCATGGGAGAATGGTGAAGTTTGGTTTGAAAGTGTTTTTGTGGAATGAAAGGGCATGGGCCATTGCACATGGGAAAGTGGCAAAGCAGTAAAGAGTATCTAAGATCAGTGAGTAAACCTGTCCAAATGGACATGTAGCAGTTTAGGGACAAAAGCAGAAAGCCCTCCCACCACCCCCGGTGAGTTTAACACAGAAGGGTTTAACTATTGCATTTTTTTGTTTTGTTTTTAGAAGTAAGGGCCATCTAAGAGAGATGTTGGAACAAATGTTTCACCACCTTTAAGTCTGAGGTGCGAAGTGGAAGAGGTCATTTCAGAACATGAAAAGAAGAGAAGTGTAGAAGAAGCAGACTGAAGCAGGCCAGAATCATTCTTTTGTAACTCACTGATTTCTTGACAGTGTCTCCATTTGACCAAAGCCAAGCAGAAGCCACAAGGTACAGGAATCTGTTGATGTTTTCTATGGAGGGTACTTCCTGGTACTGAGTGTGGGATGAATAAGTTAGAAAGCAGAGCTAGAAGTGAAGTAGAATTTTTCCAGAAGACTTAGCAAGTTAGATGATGAGGATATTTATGAGACTAGCAGCTTCCTCAGTGATTCATTGGAATGGGGAACTACATGGGCACTATCTACTGTCTCCACCTCTGTCACAAGCTTATTCTGGTGATCTACCTCCTGTTGTGCACATGTCAGGGAAAGATCACACTGCAGACAAAAGAACTTTGTCACGAGCAGCTGTCCTACTGAGCCCAACAGGAAACACCTAACACAAAGCCTAAGGAACTGCAATAGAGAAGACACAGACCCACAAGCAACTTTTATTAGAGTACCTAAGAATCCTCAGCTAGAAAAACATTATTGTTTCTAATCCTGAATTTACTATATTCATGAGATTTGTGCAAATCCAAATTTTGATTAAATTTTGATTGAATTAATCCCCAACTCTGTATTCATTGGCTGAGTAAATATGTTTTGGATTTTCTTTTTGTTGGCTTAGCTAGATATCAAGCTTAACTTTTCAAAAACTTGCTGAGTCTTTGACCAGTCATTAAACAAAAACAAACAAAAGAATACAGACATTTAGTATAGTAATTCCTTTAAAGTGAAAAAAATCAGATTTTCTGATCCTTCCTTAGGCTTTCACATGTTATAAACTGCTTACTAAAATTCATTATTAGACGTCCATGACCCCTGAATGGCTGGTCATGAGATACAATGTGATCTGGGGAATTCTGGTCACTTTCTGAGTGGTTCAGTACTTTATATAGAGTATGGATTGTTTTTGCGGTGGCCCTGCTTTATTTCAAGTCCTGGAGCACATAGCTGTTGGGAAGCAGGGCTGCTCCCTGCCTTACTGCCCCATGCAGCAGGAAACACTTAACTCTGTCAACTCCTTGGCCATTGGCAACACCTCCCTGCAGGGGTTTGGGTTTCCTGCCAGAAATTTCAAAAAAAGTAATTCTGTTTTGCTTTCTTTTCCAAAACTCAGCTTGTGATTAAGGAAAAGGAATTTGTAATATATCCAGGGATTCGGAGGAGGGATATGGCTTCAAGCCTGTTTAGGAGCACCGAGCTGTTTAGACAGCAGCCCTGGCTCTCTCATACTCAGTCTCTTCTAGCCTGGGGGGTTTTATGTCAGATTGACTGAGCTTCAGATTCTTTGGCAACAACTGAGGAACACGAAGAGTACCCTATTAAGTACTAAGCACAGAGTATTAGTGTCCGTGGGGGTTAAAGAAAACCCACTCTGTGTTTTTCTACATGCTTTGTCTACGGGTCTATACTACTGATGCATGACTACTGACAGCCAGACCAATACTCGCCAACAGAGTGAGTGTTACAGTGTCACACCAGAGTCACAAGGAGGGCATAGCATGATGTTGTCCTTAAGAAAGATGGTAGATGAAACTGATCAATATGGTAACAGAGTAAACCTCAGAGCACTATGGAAAAGGATAGCAACAAGAACCCAAATCTTTCATGGGAGCTGGAATGCGTTCAGAAAGGCTTTTCAGAGGCAGTAAAGCTGAGTGGCACCAGGAGGGGCACTCAGGCTTTAGCTGTTGTGGTAGCAGTGTGTGGGCCTGCACCTCCTTAGAACATGGAGCTTCCTGACATAAGGGGTTCGGTATCAGCCTGAACATTGGCCTACTCTTGTCATCTCCTTATCAACTACTACTTTTAAGTCTTCATCCTCTTACTGATACCTTGAGTGGAATTCTCATTTATACCCCACTTAAAATGCTCTCCAAATAAGCTCTAAAAGATGTTTTGGATAGTTACAAAGAAATCACGCCTGGGTCCCACAGTACAAAAGTTAAAACAGAATATCTGGAGATATGTGACTTGTACAAATGGCATCTTTAAATGACCTAAGTTTCCTGAACAACATCTCAAAGACTCATAGCATGTGCCAGAGAAAGTAATAAACTGAAGCAATTTGGTAAAATGTAAAGTGGAATTGCAAGAAAGACAGACATCAGGAGGAATACAAGAGGGCAGGCCCTGAGTGTCCACAAGGAACACATGGGCTTTGCAAAGTCCACTGGAAATGTCAGCTAGGGTGAGCTGGTCATAGCAACTTTCCTCTGAATGCCACAAACCCATCAAGAAAGAGATAGCAGGGAGAGTTGTTACAGTGCAGAAGGTGAACAAGCTCACATCAGGTTGGCTTAGATGTTTAAAAAGAGAGAGGACTAATGTACATATCAGGTCAATTCCCTGAGCTAGGGAGTGACAAACAGAAGGCACCAGCTTGCTAAGACAGACAAAACGGTTCCTGTGCCTCATAGTAAACAAAAATACAGAGCAAACTTGCTTGGCACAGAACAGCAGGTAGAAGAGAAGCTTGAACTGTGGGATCTCATGGAAAAGCCACACAAGGGCCTCTTACTACATGAGCAGCACTCTGGGAACTTGGATTAAAACAAAAATGCAAGATAACAGTTTTCTTGTCCTTTGAACTCAATAGAAGTATGTTTTGTCTCCTTTGTTTCTGGTAACTAAATCATAACTGACCACTATATGCTGGCATTTGAAGATGAAGATCTAGAAAGGCAGAGGAAACACCAAACCTCTTCACTCTTGCATGTCAAATATTTGGGATAATAATTACAAAGTAAGTAAATGCTTTCTAAGAGTACTAGTAGTTTATAGTTTTTGTTATTTTTGTTTTTTCAAAAAATAAATCTCAAAAGCATTTTTTAAGAAATAAATATTATATTCAGCACAAAAATTATCTGGAGATTTAAGCGAAGTCTCAATGAAAAGTCTAGCAACTCTACATTCAAATAGTAATTAATGGTTTGCCAATTTATGGTTATGGTTTGCCAAGAATGTTATGCATATTTTTGTAGTGGGTGCCAATCATTTTTGAAGCAAGCAGGACAGTTTGAGTTATCCCCATTTTCCAGAGAAGAAATGTCAGCAAGAAGTAAGAAATAAAGCAGAGGCAGTGCTCTGATCCTTGGCTGCAAGACTGTTTGAATGCTGTCAGTGTGGGGAGTATGGTGTGTAACTGCTGGTGAAAGGAAAAAGTGCTTTTAAAAGGTCGGTAAGCCAGGCGACATCTAGTGAAAGCAAGTCAGAGAGGCAGTCTAGAGACAGCAAAGAAAGGAAATCAGAAATGTTGCAAGGAGCATCCCAAGGGTGGTCGTGGGGCACCAGCAGCTCCTCCTCCATTCACTGCTGAGTCTATTCTGCAGCTTAGCATTCTGACAAGGAATTTCAGGAAGTACCCAATGTTAAGTGCATTTATTATACTGAAATTTTGTTAACAAGATTGTCATAGTGGACCCCAGCTTATTTTTTCTAGTGCTTTTATAAGTCTAAGACTTTTCCATTTGAATTAATTCATTTTATTGTTGAAGTGGAGATAGACAGAATATATTATTTAATAGCAGGACACAGTTGTATAAATAGTTCAAAATAACTCAGAAGGCCATCAGTTGAGAACTTCTTTCCCCGCCCTCCATGTAAACTGTGTGTGCTTTAGTTCCCTCATGAAACAATGCCTCTTACTTACATGACATCAATGAGAAAGCACTTGCTGCTCTTGTTTATTCATCATATAGTATTTATTGTAATCATATCAATAAGGCACTGTTTCTACGTGCCAGCTGCATGACACATGGAAGTGACTTTGTTTTACAACACTCTTGCTGTATTTTGCTGTAATAATGGGAATTTTGTTTTTCATGGCCCTGAATTCTACTAAGTATTTTGGACATGAAGAATTTATTTCCAAGACATATTCTGTCTTTATTTTACTTGTCCTGTGACAGCAGTTTACAAAATGAGTCACACATCAGAATCATCAGTTATGAAGCCCATGAAGAAAGAATGTTTCCCAGGTAATTCTGATGAAACACTCCAACAGAGTTACTTTGTGCAACAATTTTTATTTCATTGTAGACCGAGTTTAAATTTTTGGATTTTGATGATTCAATCAAATTATTATTATTATATTATTATTAGATTGAAAACTTTTCTCCTGACAAAACTAGAAGCTAACCACATGAAAACATTTCTTCTTGTATTCATAATTGGTATTAGAATTACTGGCTATAAACCAAATCAATTGTGTGGGGATCATTTGCCACAAATCATATACTATAACTTCCTGACATCTAAAGATACCTGAAAAAAAACTTAAATTTCCTTTGTTCCTCATTCACACTTTCCACACACAGTTAGAGGAAAATAATTGTTCTGTGAACAATTAGTCTGTGTTAAAGGGATAAAGACAGACAAAATAGAGACTGATGCTTTAAAAATCCAGTAGAAAAATTATATTGCACTCAGAGTGTCAAAACAGCACATTGGAGTGAAAAACCAACAAAACCTCATTTATTGACTTTTTTCATGGAATTTCTTTCACTTTAGCCAAGAGACCATCATTAAGACACCAAATCACTAGCTCAGTGCATAAATAGTGTCCAGTATGACATGGCCCCTTGAGTGCTGATTTCACAAAATCTCTAAGGAGTGACAAGGAATTTCACATATAGCCACATAATTACTCTTCCATAAATTAAAGGCTTTAATGTTAAACCACAATTTGCCATCTAAACTGTTTTAAATAAAGTTGTCTATAAGAGAGGAAAGCTTAAATCCTGTGTGCATAGACCATAGCAAGGTATGCCAAGTCTGACTCCCGAGAAGCTATGCAGAGACTCAAAGCACAAGGACTCTCCTATGAACTCATCAAACACTATCTTCAATAACAGTGCAAATAATGTGAAGTGACCCCAGAATTTGTATTCCCCCCTCTCCTCTGACCTTTCCCTCCTTTTTTCTCCTCCCTCCCTTTGCAGTGAGCCTTCTGAGAGCCAAGTACTTGCACAGTTACTTTGGGTGACAATATGTTATCCTCAGTGGAAATCAGAAGCTTTAATTCAAAATGTGGCCACTCTTGACCTCTGACCCTGGTGCCTCCCACCCTGGGGCTTCTCTCCATTTTCTGTTTCCATGGAACTGGGTAACCAAGTGGAAAAATGGGAGCAGGCAGAGTCTCTAGCTATTCATAGACCACCCCGCTCCCACCCCCCTCCAATAAAGAGAGAGAGAGAGAAAGATGAATGAAACTCATTCATCAATAAGCAGGAGATGAAGAAGAAAGCCCTACTGGATGAAAAGCAAGCTGAGAAATGGGGAGGGCAAAAGAGAAGCGATGCCAAGGAAAGAGATGGAGGGGCTTGAGGAAGCTAGTGTGGAATGCAAGTTGTAAGTCAAAATTAAACATTGACAAGATGAAAAGCTGTATTGCCTATTTATCCATGTTGAATTATCTGCAAGGAGTCAACTACTTCAAAAATAGGCTAAATTTGAGTCATTTGTAAGAAAATGGATACATCTTGAGACCATGTTAAGTGAAATAAATCACGCACACAAACTTAAATGTTGCGTGCTTTTTTCTTATATTGCTTTGGGAGAAACCCAAAATACAAATAAAGAGTAACATAAAAAAATGGATGATAGAAATTGGAGATAGATCCTTCTCAAAGGGGAAGTGAGGGAAAGGGGATGGAAAATGAATTAGCTTTTGTTATGTACATGCACCAATCCCCATGATAAATGTAAACATTATGTACTACAAACATGCACTGGTAAAATATTTTGAAACTGAATGCTTACAATTGTGTTATACTTTCTTAAGAGAAAGTGGTGCACCTAACAGAGAATCAGAAGGAAACTCCATTGAGCTTCCAGGATTGTCCTTTCTTAAATGTTATGGTGGTACAATTTGAGATCTGATAGATACAGAACCAAGACACCTGCTCAGAGAGTCGAGAATAAAGTAAATCCAACACTTCTGCAGAGGAAATTTACATCAAAGAGCAGGTTATGGCAGACATATTCTTTACGTCACTTACCTAGTCAACCTACCCTCCAGTTAATGTCAATGTTAAACACTTTAATGTGCCCAGACCCAAATCACGATCTAACAAAGTGATATAAATCCAACTGTCCAATGGTCTCACGGTCAATCAATTTGGTAACAGCAAAGAGGCTGACCAAGTATTTCCTCAGCTTAAGAATGTTGGGTGTGAAAAGTAAAAACATCTTGCAATTCAGATCCAACTCAAAACTCAGCAGATTTCAGAAATGAAATTCTGCAGCATTTGCTATATCTCCTCTTCTCCCACAAAAATATAAACATTCAATAATCTATTGATCATATATCTGAAAACCTAAATTTTATCATATGAAGGTTATTTCTGACATTACTATTCCAAATAATTTTTATTTCATGTGAATCAGAGTTACCACCATATGCATCAGATCAAATATGTTGAGGCAAGAAGATATTTCTATTGTCTTTTAAAGTATTTCTCTTATACCAGAAAGGCCCCACCTGCGCCATTAGAGGTTGACAGGGATTGTGCATGCAAGAAACAAATCCTCCTTCTTCCTTACTGGCATATTCCAGCTACTTTCTCATAGAACTCTAAAATTGTCTCCTAAGAAATTTGGCACTGATCCTAAATGTCTGTTTGCACTTTCCCTTTTACTTCATCTCTCCTGACACTTTGCTGACTACATTTTCTAAGACTGTCAGATTTCAAGCATAAGGATATGCATGAAGGAGTTGATGAATTATGATTGGGAAAAAAAGAGACTGACAGTCAAGTTGGCAAATGCACATGGGCCTAACTCAAGTGGCGGCCTCATGGACTTCAAATATATGTACCTACCACTATCAGGGGCAGGAACCCTAAGAACCTCCAAAAAATACAAAAGGAGACATAGGAATAAGTATGAAAGAATCCCTCATAGAAGAAATGGACCAGAGGCTCTGCATTATTCCTGTACTAACAAGGGCACAGAGATGAATCCACAGCAAAGATGAACTCAACGTTGAACCCTAGAGATTACCCCCTGCACTCTTCCCTCCCCTCCCCCCTTAAGTTCTACAGATTCCCATGAAAAGTGCAGAAATGGAGATCAGAATGCCCCGCCAAGTAGATTCAACTCCTTTTGGGACTCTGCCAGATTCTCATTAGGTCCTGGACATGTGAACCAATGCTGATTTCCATGGTTGATCTACCCTAAATCTGCCCTTCCTGAAATGCTGGTCTTTATCCTTCCATTCGTAGTCTTTAAATGGGGATTTGGGTGACAGCAATACCAAGGGGACCGTCATTATTCACCCATTATTATGAAATTGATGGGCTCTAAGTCTTTCTGGCTGAAAGCTTTTACAGGGTGAGATCACATTGGATTGCAGAGTCATTCCTTTCCCTGGTAAATCAGGTTACAAATGAGAACTAGAGTTGGGAGGGAGAGTAGGAACAAGGATAAAGGAAGAGTGTTTTCCTTCAAATTTACCTCACTTCATGTTGGAGTGAGAGGCCATCCATACTCACGAAAGGCTAATTATATAAATCAGATGCCCTGGCCGAGTTTCCCACCCCCTGGGAGCAGGGGGAGCTAGGAATAAATGAGGTCTTCTGCGAAATGAAAGAAACCCTTTGAAAAAATGCCAAAGCCAATACAGCTTAACTCACTTTTTTTTTTTAAATAGAAGCAGAAAAATCTGGACCAAGAATAACAAAAATAGCTGAGTTTTCATCTTCCAGCAGATTTGGAAATATATTCACAATCTATTTACCTAGTTGCTAGTATCTACTTATCTTTACTCTGCACCACTAAATATGACAACTCTTGAGCTGTTCAGATATCAAAATACCTCCTCAAAATGAAATCTGGTATTCTTTCAAAAGATCACATTCAGTGTAGATGATCAGGATAATAAGCCTTTGCTAGGTGTCTAGAGGTATATGTGCTAGGAAACAGAGGACTAAGAAATAGGAATATTCACTACTAGTTTGGGCTTTGCCTCTCACTGGCACGAAGTCTGGATAGTCATTTCACTTTCTGGGGCCTCAGATTCCTCCTATGAAAATAATAGCTCTGCCATACACTAGCAACTAACACCACTGATGCATAGTTTCAGTTTTCTATACATGCCCCAAGCAGTCAACACTCAGTTGAAAACCTGAAATTCAAACTTGATACCCACAGGGTACGTGCCAACTACTTTGAATACAGATTAAAACAATGAATTTTGGTACATGGTGAATTTTAACTTGCCTCTGGATAGTCTCAGATTCTGTGGAAATTTATTCCTGTCCTTACCTCCTTTCATTGACACTGCCTCATGGTAGACCCAGTGAGGCACAATATCTGAGATCTCTTTGACCCCTGACAAGATAAGTTTCTTTTTAGTGAAGGATGGGAAAGATGACTATTTACTGTACCAGTAAAAGTGCCATTCACTGAATTCCCAAACCTGGAATCTAGATATTATTCAATAGTTGTCTATTAAGATAAATGCTTATACAAACTTTTGGATATAAAGGATATACAAGTTTTAAAAAAAAATACCTCTATTTATACCAATTTGTCTTTCCAACAAGTATTTCTAACTTTTATTTATGGTCAGAACCAATGAATTAAAATTCATGCTTGCCTGATTACAGATGCAAACTACATATATTTACTGTGGGTCATCCAGAATGAAATTTTCTGTGTGTGATATGGCTTATAATTCTGAGATTAGAGTACATAGTATGCCTTAACAAACACCATCTATACCTGTGCCAGCACTCAATAGAAAGGAACAGTGAGGAATTTGTCCACTGTAGCAGTGAGGAACCCCTTCTCACTGTAGTAAAAGCAGGAGCGGGCACATCTCTGAATCCTTCTGCCTTGCACCTGCAGAGTTGCTATTATTGTTCCATGCAAAGTGCCCTAAACTGTAGTGAAAGAATATTATTATTCTCGTCATCTTCCTTAGTGGTGAGAATCATCTTCATCTGTTAAGGAAGTTTTAAAGAATGTAGGATTTTGTTTTCTATTTCCTTTGACCCTAAGGGAGATGTACAAGGTCTCTGCTGGGAGATCTAGCTATGTTTTTCCATTTTTGCACTCACTTGCTTTTTCTCGCAGCCTATAAAATTTTTATTTAGTCCAAGGTGAGAAAGAATGACTGACACTGAGCCAATTCATTGTTTGTTATTATTATTTTTATGCTCTGAATCCTCCATGGCTTTGGAAGCTGCAAAATTTATTGTTATTCAAAAGTCATGACTTCCATTCTCTTTTCCTATATTCTGCTATGACCTCTCTCTTCTTCCCTCGGTCTCCAAGCTTACATTGTGGATTTATCTAGCTGCTCAAAAGAAGAAACTTTTGGTGAAAGTTTCTCTTTCACCAAAGAGAAACTAGATCTACTAGTACAAAAAAGAAAACACAATACAGAGCCAATCCTACTGTTTCATATCTCTGTGTCCCAGAAATGCAAAGAGGTATGTGTACATACAGCCTACCAGTAGTCAACAGCTTCTCAAATGCAGCTGACCAAAGCCTGTGGCATCTTACTTCTTTTCATACTAGGTTATGTCAGGATGTTGGCAAATGCTGAAATTCAGAGCTCAGTGAGGCAAATTTTATTATAAATACCATGAAAAAGATCACATCAAGGTGATCTGATTGGTCTATATCCTAAACATAACTTTAATGTAAAGATTAAAACCTTTGTGACAGGCAGAAGACCAAGGACAAGACGTTCCCAATCCAAGCTCCATCTCTTCATCCTTATCCAGCACACTGGTATTTTGTAAAGTCTAGAAACATAAAAACTATTTCACAAACTGTGAAGATTGAAGAAGGGAAAGAAGGTTGAATCTATTAGATATGTCTGAATTGACTGGTTCACTCTAAATCATCTGAGAAGGATATTTTGATGCCTTGTAGGCTCAAATGCAAATCATGCTACCTCTGGATCTAAGAGTTGAATTTTCCTATCTGCTCAAAAGACCACATGAAGCTGGGTTGATAGAGAAAATAAGAAGGATGAGATTCAAAACAAGACACTGCAATGGATCCCAGAGCAGAGTAAAGAATGAGGGCCAGGTATAATTTCTTTGCAATCTGAAGAGTGCTCAAGGACACTGATCTATGTCATCACTAGTCTATATCACAGAAAGGTAGACACACCTGGGGCTTAAAATATGGGTAACTTCCAAAGCAAGGTATCTATAAAACCTGCCAGACTTTGTCAATGCAGGAGAATTGTGAGGTCTCCCTGTTTAAAGATGTGATATAACTATTGTGTTTTCAGTGGATAATAGCAAAGCCAAGTTTTAAAATTATCAATTTTTAAACATTTTTCCTTGAAAATGTGCATAAATTCAGAAGTTCAGTCATGAAACAGCCCAACAAACCCATTTCTGTTTTGGGAGTCTCTAGAGTGCACATTTCTTAGAATTTTGCTCAAAATTGTTACCCTTACTTTTTTCCCTGTGACAGATAGAAGGATGAAGAGACAAGAAAGGGACATTGACCCAGGAAATCTAACATGAAGAGCAGAAGATGCTCCAGACCAAGGAAATCTAACATGAAGAGCAGAAGATGCTCCAGACCGACCTTACCTGGACTGGCAGTTTTGTCAAGGTGGTTTAACCTACCCCTTTGTTTCCTTCGCTTGACGGTTAATTGCAGTCATCTTAGTTTCTGAGCCATATTTTCTTCTTTTTTCTTAATCTCAGCCTTCAAATTCTGTTTAAATGTCTACATTTTGGAAAATGGTTGCTATTCAATTATTTAACCAGTTCCACATTCCTCCAACATATAGAATGAAGAATGGAAGTACACATCACTGTAGAAATCGCTGACAGTCCAAGGGAAGACAAAAAATATTTAAAGGAATAAAATGGAAAATTCTACTGGCTATCAAACAAATGTTTAAAGCATATGGGCTGAGAGCATATAAATTAGTTGGTATTAAGACCAATAGAAACTCAACTGTTTACCTTCTACACAGGATTGTTGTGATAATTAATGAAAAATTATTCAAATAATAAAAACTGAAAAATAACTTTGTGCTGTGGTACTTGATATTTTGCATAATGTGTCAAGTGATATGTATAATGTGATGTTGTGGCAAAGAACTTGTCTTCACTAGTGTGTTTTAGTGATCTTTTTTTCTCCCTTCCAGTTGCCCCCTAACCTCAACCACCTTGCTGAATCGCTGTCTGCTTGGCTGCCCTCGGTCCCCACATGTGACCCCAAGGAGACCCTTATCTGAGGGCCATCTATCCAACTTCCTCATCTCTAAGTCTGTATCACCCACTGGCTTGCTCAGTCACTCCAACTCTCTTCCAGAAAATGGAACACAGAAAGCGAAAAGCAGAAAGAAACAACAACAACAACGAAAAATAAACAACTCTATTTTCCAACCATTTTCATACCAATTTTGGAGGTGGTTTAGGAAACTGCCAGTTAGATGCACTCATAGGAGATGTGGGGACACAAGGCGACAAACTGTCAGCAAGGTTTGTGGTGCCTGGTCTGTAGCTGAGGGTAGAAGCTGATAACTTCAGCTGGAAGTCACAGCTGTGTTTGTGGCCTTGGGACCCAGTCAAGAGGTCCCTTCCTTCCTGTGCATGATAGAAATGATATGACATCAGCTATGGTAGCAGCTTCCTGGGTTTAAATTTTCTGACTGTGGCAAATGCAGTAACCCTTGTGATAAGCGAGCTCTGCAGTGTTCTAAGGAGCCACTGCAGAAACTCAGCATAGAATCTATGTCTTTAGCTCTGCCAATAACTGTGGGAACTTGTCTATTCTTTAATCAATCTCTCAAGACTTGAACTAGCTAGAGGGAATTTTGCTGTTTGCAATTTTAAAATATTGACCTGTAGTCACTCTTGTCCTTATTATCAAATTCTGCTCTCAGGCAAATTTTTCATAACTGACAAAGGATGGAATAAATTCTAACTTTTTTTAAATTTAAACCCACATAAGGGTAACAACTCTGAAAGTTTATAAAGCAAGGTTCTGTCTCTGAAAAGGTTATAAAAACTAATGGACTACAGATGCTCTACCTATTGGATTGAAAAAGTTCATTTAATCCACTCAGGAACCCATAAGAACCTATGCTTCCCTGGACAGAATGTCCCCTCAGCATTGGAGGATCACCATGGACTGGGCCAGAGGTAAGTTTATTATTCAGTCTCTTTGATCAGCTGCTGGATTATATGAGCAGAAGTTGGGGAATCATACTTGGAATTTTTTTAAATCACTTTATTTTAACTCATTTGTTATTTTATTTTCCTCTATTTTCTATTTTTCCCCTGCTCGATGACCAACAGGAACAGAAAATCCTACTAGAAAGGCAAAGGGTATACTTATTTTAGAGGCAGTGAGGCTCAGATTTGAGCTATCAAATGAAGCCCAAGTTTTCAGAAAGCCAAGTGTTCAGTACCTTAAATGACATGATCCCAAGAGAGGCTCTCCAGCATGAGTCCTCCATCAACTAAAGCAGCTTCAACAATACCATGGCTCATTTTTCTTTCTATATTATGCTACTTTGTGCCATGTTTGGGGATGTGAATACACTGTATACCTGGCAAAGATGAACAGAAGTTATCAAAGAGGTTCCCACAGTTAATAGAAGGTTTTCATATACAGTCTAATACAATACATACATTGTGTAGTGAAAAGAGCCATATGCCCAGACTATCTCAGGAAGAGAGATAGTCATAGGAACCAGGGGGAATTATGCATACAGATGTGCAGAATACATCATGCCTATTTTTAAGTTATCCCTCAGGTCCATGGCTAGCTTTCTCTATGCTACCTTGTGATGCCTTATAATTCCTCAGTGTTTTATTTCAGTTGCTTAATTGATAATTCATATACTGTTAGCTTATTTGTGCTAATCCTCTCTGTTAAAGTGACTGATGTTTTTTACTTCTTGGCTGATAGGTTAGCATGAGGTCAGGAATCAGGCCCTAGAGTTAGGAGTTGAGGATTGGGTCTGTGATGTCCTTAGGCTGGAACTCAGTGATGGAAAATAGGGTACTAATGATTGATTATGCGATGAATTGACATTGCTGCTGAGCAAACAAACAGCCATGCTTGATTGTGATAAAGGCCAGCTGAAGAAAGTGCATTGAGAGCCCACTACGTCAGACAGCAGCTGACTTTGACCACCACGGAAGTAGAGGCGGCTATGCGGACTGCAACATGGGGTGTAATCTTTAAACGTCTTGGAGCAAGCACTTACAGAATGAAGTACAAGCACTCTGGTAAATTCTGCAGCATCACAGAAAAGGGAATAGGTGGCAAGCCTGAAAGAATTTCATCCCTGGTAACCCCTAGACTGAGACTGTCAAACATCAAGCAGAACATATAATTGTGCTTGTTGCAGAACTATACACTAAAGTGGTGTCAAAATTCACCAATTCTCTCATGTGAATATTAGAATGGTTTTTTGAAAAGAAAGTTCTTAACACTCGGAAAGGGGAGATCTAGCTGCATTTAGACAAAAGCGAGGGTCTTAGACCTCAGAGTTCTTTTGAGTTTCCCTCTCGATCCCCTTCCTGGCAGACTGATTTGGAGCCAATTGATACAACAGCAATACTGTATGATGTGCAGTGTCCCGAGTCAGCCTCAGGAGGTAGAAAAGAGCAGGAGGATTGGGAGCTGAGAGACAGGTTCACAATACTATGTATATAAATTTTGTAGATACGGGAAGAGACATCACAAAGACCTAGTTATGCCCTTCTGTGATCATAGCTCTACTCCTGTTTCTGCATCTGCTTATTGAAAAAAACATGTACTAGGTTGTCAGCCTCACTTTTATTTAAGTAGCAAAAACCTCTTATAAATAAAACAGTTTGTAAAACTTTAATATATAAAATATAAAAATAAGCTTCCCTGGTCATGTCTTTAAAGGGGCACGGAGCTTCTGGGTGTGGGGAGCAGGGAGTTAAAGGGTGCAACCCATCCATCCACTCAGGTTTCTTGCAAGAGCAGCACCGACCGCAAGGACACCGATGTGCTTTTCTGAGAACTGCGATGTCCACAGAAGCCAACGACGTTCCTGTCAAGAGCCCACCCCAAAAAGCCTCCAGTGTTATTGGCTGTTGTGGCCTGTGCCCACTTGCCCTGTTGTGGTTTCTTATATATTTAAGGCCCTGACATCTTCCCCTTGGGGTCACTCTGTCCGCGAGGTGACTCTTCCCCTCGTGCCTAATAACCTTCCTCTTTGTGGCACAGTGTCTCAGTGGTCCTTGCGTGGGCTGTGGTCGCATTTACTTTTTGGTCTTGTGCAAATGGGAGATCTTCCCTTGCCCACTGCTTCTCTCCTAAGGCATCTTTCTGGAACCCTGAGGCTCTACAGAATGAAGCCAATAAACTCTGAATTAAATAATGTCTTTTGCCCTTTTTGCTTGCTGCAAAGGTAACTGACTCTCCATGTTTAAAGTACTAGTCTTCAGACTACTAGGATCACCGCCCCCGGGGACTTGCAAGAACAAACAGCCAGAGATCTTGAACTCAAACTGCCTCAACTCAGCTCCTCTGCCCTGCCTTGCGGTGCAAACAAGAAACGAGATTTCCCCTGTGCTTCAGTTTCTACTCTGGAATCTCCATCTTCAGCCCATCCTCTATATTGAGGGAAACAATCTCAGAAGAAAATCCCAGTGGAGAACAACTGAATGTTCCTGAGAAATTCACAGTGAAACGTTTTTCGTGATCACATTTGTAATGTGACACAATGGGAAAGAATTTTCCAAACACAGGCCAAAGTCACCCACCTTTCATGAGTAACAAGAGCCTCCTGTCTTTCCGACAGCAGGGGCTACCTTAGAAATGACCCAGGTGTGATGTCTTAGGAATAAGCAACCCCTGATGAGAGCAAGGAGTGCTTTCTTCACAATAAAAAATGACCAGGCTTTTCTACAACCACAGAGGAGGGAACCAGAGCCCTCCTGGGGAGCATCGGGTTGCAGACCAGGCTCCTGAACCCTTACCTTTGCTGCAAACTAGCCAGCTGCAGATTTGGTGAACATCATAAATCTCTAAGAACACAGCCACACTCACGAGCAAGCCCAGGTGTCTGACCATCTAGGGTGTTGAAATATGCAAGACCAGCCCCTACCAGTGCCAACTGGGTCACAGGCGCCTCTCTGTGCTCGAGTTTCCCAGGCTCCTGAGTGGAACTGCTCACAATTAGCTGCTTTGTCCGTCCCCAGGCCTGGCCTCTCTTGTTGGACGTGGGGTTCCTCTCAGGTTGGTTGTCTCTCCTCTCTCTCTGTCTGTCTCTGTCTCTGTCTCTGTCTCTGTCTCTCAGTCTCTCTCTCTCTCTCTCTCTCTCTCTCTCTCTCTCTCTCTCGCTCTCTCTCTCTCTCTCTCTCCCTGCCTCTCTCTCTCCTTTCTGCATAGTAATCCTAATCAGAAGGCACAGACATCATCTCACACTGTTCCAAGGCTGTCAGGGACCCCATCTTTCTGGCTGCCAGCCTCTCACAGCAGCAGTGGCCTGAGGGTGTGTGGGGAACAGGCACTCAGGGTGCAGATGCCCCCTCTGCCTTCCCTTTTCCTCTCTTGCCTCCAGACATCTGTCACTGTGACCTTTGGTCTCTGCAGTGAAGGAATCAGAATATACTTTTTTAGGTTTCTTCCCATGAGATTGTGAGGGTTACATTGGAATAACAAGAGTGTTGTAAATGTCCAAGTATGGTTAGAGTTATTTATTCTGTAAATTTTCAAGATGGTGTGAACCTGTGGGCAGAGTGTGGGAGGAATCCCAGAGGTCCCCAAAGTGACAAACCCTGCACCTCAAATCCCTGACCGCATACCTGGAGTCCGATCTTTGGGAAATGCTATAAATTCTGGAACTTTCCTCACTTCCTTTTCATCTTAGGAAGCTGAAAATATTCCCGTTCAACATCAAGAAATGCTTTCACAGTTAACCAGGTATTTATCTTCTGTTCCTGGATTTCATAGGATATTCTTTACAGAACACCTTACTGGGACTGTCGGTCCTCTAACGCCATCGCTGCCTCTCACTCGCCGAGCTCCAACCAAAGGAGAAGCGAGTGAGGAGGTCCCTGTACCATGGCTCATACCAAGCCGACCGCCCGCAAATCCACTGGTGGTAAAGCGCCCAGGAAACAACTGGCTACAAAAGCTGCTCGTAAGAGTGCGCCCTCTACTGGCGGGGTGAAGAACCCTCATCGTTGCAGGCCTGGGATTGTGGCACGCAGTGAAATTAGGCATTATCACAAGTCCACTGAACTTCTGATTTGCAAACGTCCTTTCCAGCGTCTCGTTCATGAAATTGTTCAGGACTTCAAAATAGATCTGCGGGCTTCCAGAGCACAGTGATTGGTGCTTTGCAGGAGGCAAGTGAGGCCTATCTGGTTGGCCTGTTTGAAGATACCAACCTGTGTGCCATCCATGCCAAATGCGTAACAATTATGCCAAAAGTCAGCCAACCAGCACACCGCATCAGTGGAGAACCTGCTTAAGAGCCCACTATGGTGGGAGACATTTCATGCTCAAAAGTTTTTTTTTTTTTCTTCTTCCTGTTATTGGTAGTACTGAATGTTAGATATTTTTTTTCCATGGGGTCAAAAAGTACCTTAGTACACAATCCTAAGTGGAAAATAGGGGACAGAAATCAGGTATTGGCAGTTTTTCCATTTTCATTTGTGTGTGAATTTTTAATATTCATGAGGGAATGTAAAGCATTAATACAAGTCCAAATGTTTCAGTGAACAAGTTTCAGCACTTCAACTTTATAACAATTACAAATACAAATCTATTAAACTTTTCTGAACAAAGCCAGCATTTTGACTTTTTTTAAAAAAAAACAAGTAAATTTCTTATTGACAGCAACTAAATGGTGTTTGTAGCATTTTTATCATACAGTGGCTTCCATTCAGTCAGTATACTTTTCTGAGTTGTCTTACATGCTAGTGCATGTTTTTAATGTTGTCTGTCTTTCTGTGCTGTTCCCGTAAGTTTGCTATAAGATACATTAAACTGTAAAAGAAAAAAAAAAAAAAAAGAAAGAACACCTTACTTGGATACAATAAAAACAATTACTGTTTTTACACAAGAAACTCAATCTGTACATTAAAAGTGCTATTTTAAAGAGTACTTCTTATATTTAAAGAGTACTTTCTTACACAACCATAACCCTTCCGTCAAATAAATTACGATCTTGCAGGAAGAAGACGCTGACTGACCCAGGACATATGAGCAGAATATAGAACACTAGGTAGAACTGCAGATGCCAGATAGGCTACATACTGAGAGTCTTTGTAGATGAAATGGATATGAGCTTTCTTCATGAGAAGTCATCTAGCGGCAGACAGCCCACCAGAGAGCAAGCTCTGAGATACGCAAAGGATTTCAGCAACTTCTCCTTCCCATGTTTGGCCCTGATAAGAAGTCAGCAATCGCAGAGACTTCAAAGAAAAGCAAAGTTGGGCAGAATCCTACAGATGCTTTCATATACTGTTTTATTATCTGGGTCTCCACATTAGATATTAGCTTTTTATTTTTTTAACAGTACTAAGGATTGAGGGCTTTCCAATTGACAGCTACATCCTCAGTGCTATTTTATTTTTTTATTCTGAGACAGTGTCTCACTAAGTTACTAAGATGGCCAGGCAGGGCTTGAATATTTAATTCCCCATCATAGTTTCAAGACTGCTAGGATTGCAGGTATACATCACCACGCCTGGCTTAGATAGTGACTTTTTTAAAACATATGCTTTTAACTCATCATATGTAATTTTAAGGCAACAAATGGTAGGGTCTAAGTTTCATTTAACTCTGTATTCCCAGAGACCAGACTCATAAACTATGTTAACCCTCTGATTTTTCTGAATGGTCTGAACCTTCCCCTGCCATCTCTCAGGTGTTGGCCCCACCAACCTTGGTATTATAATTGACTGGGCTTTGGGAGACAGACAACCTGAGTTCAAATCTAGACTTGCTGAAATGTACTCAACTTGTATGACTTGTTGCCTTCTTTGTAAACTAGAATGGTAAAGTTGCAAGTGAGAAAAACCAAAGGAAAGCAGTAAACATAGCACCTCCTAAGTAGAATGAACTGCTTCCCACGGGCTCCCAAGTTTCCTTATTTGCTCTCTGGCTTTTTAGTGAATGATGTCCTCTTTTGTGCATCACTGTAATCTGATTTATCTACTATCTATTTTTCTATCAGCTCACCCATGTATCTAAAGTCTATCAATTGTGCATAACCACAGATTATTTGAGTTCCAGAAGTGATAGAAACACCACCTGACTTCAAAGTATTTATATTTGTGAACCCTGTGCAGTTTCCTTAACATCTTTCAGTCTCGGTTTCTTCGGGTATAAAATGGGATTGATTTATTTTCACACCATAAAAAATTTTTTGTAAGGATTAATGAAGTCACACACATAACACATTTATCAGAGTTTCTCCCTCAAAAATGTTAAATATTACAAAATCAGCCTTTTCTCCTTTCCATTTGTTTTCAGGAAGCTGAAGTCTCCAAAGAGGGCATTATTTTTAAAGTCATAACTGAAAGGCCTTAAGGGAATATTTCCTAAAACTTGACATTCAGTTAAGAGGCTCCACAGGGCTGAAAGCAAGTATCTCTGTCATTTTCCCAAGAATGAAATCCTCTTCATTCAGCTCACAGTTCTTTTTCTTGGCTGTTCAGTTAGCTCTGTAGTCACTGAAATGGAAAACCCAGGATTTCTCGCCTAGGGGTGGGGTGGGTTGCTTTCCACTCTATCAGAATGTGACTGAATCTCAGACCATCCCTCAGTGTCCACAAAGGGCATTCCAACCTAGGCAGATGGGGTTAAGATCGAGCCGCCCAGTCCCAGGGACTCGGAGACGTGGTACCTGATTGGTGTTCATTTGCTGGGATGAGCCAGGCCCTCTGCCTGTTCTCTGGCTTCAGGCGGCTTTGCCAGGGCTCCTGGACTTTACGGCTTTTCATCTTTAGAGTGGCATTTAAGTACCTTGCATTCTGGTGGCCAAGGGTCAAAGGAACCATAGTGGTCTGATTGAACCTCCAACTGCTGCCCTCCTCCACACACCCCTCTAGACATATTCCTCTCAGAGTCCACAGCTCTGTGGTCCTGTGATGCTTGAAAATATGAAGAGCAAATATCTCCCTCTTTCTAGCTGCGCATCCCATTGCACAATTTATATGTGCTCATTACAAGCCTACTAACTTGGAAGACATGAATATACATATTCATATTTAAACAACTTCAATTTTAGTATTATTCTATTCCTTGAAATCAACTCTATGAATATACATTTTCCTATTTAAACAACTTCAGTTTTAGTATTATTTTATTCCTTGAAATCAACTCTTTTTTCTTTTTCTGCTTATATTTCACTGCAATTCACCCCCACACTCACATGCGTCCTTTCCTGCAATGCTCAGACTCACTCCTCGCTTATCTGATAGAATAAGAGCCACAATAAGAGTGGTAAAACCTTCCCAGAAAGCAGAACATTTTACAAATGAAGACTACCTTCTGACTATCTGATCTGCCATGCTGCAGCTATAGCTGTACCCTTTCACACCTAGGAAATTTAGCACTGCTGCTTTTCTCTTAGACTTTAATAGCTGGCCTTGCATGAATAATACATAGCGAATTGTATTTCTTATAGAGATTAAGAATAATTTCTCTCTGTGTCAAACTTAAAGCAACTGCTGGGACAGATAGAGGAAAGAGAAATCCCTTGAAGGTATTTAGATAGTAGAAAATCACTGAGTAGGATGTGGAAGTATTGTAGAAAAGTTAATATGCTTTGGACACTGAATGGAGAAAAACAAACAAATATGTATGGCACTGTGGGTTTTTTTGTTTTTTTCAAATTCGTATTATATGCTTCTGCTTGAGTTTTGACATTCGTTTGATCCTAATAGCAGTTATCTTACATAAACTAGCTCTCTGCCTTGTCTGGTCCTCATTGTCAACCTAGCCCACAGGACACCTCGTTATTCCTCTTCACACATCTGGCCACTATTCTTCTTGCAGAGCAAGCTGGAGTTAATCTAGGTTTTAACTTACGGTTTTATTTTTCACATACTCAATGTAAGCTCTTCCCTGGACCACATGTGCAGTGGCGCTATAATAAGTATCCTGCAACGTACCTCATGCTCACAGGTGCCCCATTCAGAGTACCCAGGCTAGCAGTTAAGGAAATGACCCACCAGCTGTTAGGACTCCCTGACCATGGCTGATCTTGTTTTCATGCTGCAGGTGCTTTTGAATTATGTAACACAGGTACAGACAAACAAGTAAAGAAGTTTCAAGGTCACACTTTCCCCCTCTATGAAGCTTCGAGGTTAATACCATTTATCAAACTTACTTAAGGCTAAGCTGTATACCTGCTTGCAACTTGGCTAGCAATCAAAAAGCTGTTTGCTTTGTAAGAATAAAATTCTTTAAATCAAATATGGCTTGAATTTCACTTTGGCTTTCAAATGATTTTTCACTCAATAGTTTTTACATAGAATTCTCTTTCTTACAGTTCACTATTTGTATTTCATCGCCTAAAATGGTAGCGCAATTGCCTGTAATCATACCTAAATGGTAATTACAAAACTAGCTAGCAGCGGCATTTCTGCTGTAATTAATAGCTTAACCATTATGAATTTCCAGTTCTTAGATAATTAGTGCTAAAAGACATTCTACATTTGGATTTATAATTTCTCTAACTGCTATTTTTGTTTGGTAGTGACTAAAATTTCAGACATTTCTTTCTTTCTTTCTTTTTTTAAGTCAACAGCAGAACATAATTTCTTCTTGTTCCAACACTATTTAATATTCACCTCTTAGTTCAGTTATGGTATTCAAATGTGTGACTCCAAACTTTAAAATATACCAATAGTGAAAATAAAATACTGTGTGATGTTTAAATTATGAAAGAAAAAGTTATCAGTATTTACCTGGAATCAAATTCACAACCTCATGCCTGCCAGGCAGGCACTTAAGCCACTGTGCTAAATCCCTGGAAGTTATCAGTATTGCATTCAAGTTATTAGAGTTTTTTATTTGTTTTACTTTAAAAAGGCCATCCATTAGTGACTCAGATAAATAAAACAATGTTTAATTTTAATAATATTTGATTAGCATAAATATACTGAAATGCAAGTACAAAATGAGCAATTTGGGATTTATCACTGAAATTGTGTGACACAGATTTAAGAAGGGTTTTATCCTGTCCCAGGAGCAGAAACAGCCTTGCTGGTCAGAGGCCTTCCTGATAGCTCCTTCCTAATTGAGACTCTTTCCCACACATACATGTACAGCCACTCTCAACCTCATTATCTTGTTTTCTTTATATCCCTTCTACTGACTGAAATTGTGTCTACTTATTTGCTTTTCATATATTCAGAATAGGGCTGGGGATTTAGCTCAGTGACACAACGCCTACTTGGCAAGCACAAGGTCCTGAGTTAGACTCTTGATACCAAAAAAAAAAAAAAAAAAAAAAAAAGGAAAGAAAAAAGATACATCAATCATTTACTCAGAATGAAAGCAGGCACCTTTCTTGTTTTTATGCCAGGTTGTCAGGGCTTAGAATAGTATGTGGGTCCTATAAATATTTGATGAGTGGATAAATGGATGGATGTTTTCAACTGGTGACCTCTCCATCCTACTGTAAAAATGTAAAGATCGTATAGTAATTTTTCAGGAGTAATATTTATAGATATACATGGGTAGTGTGAGACCATAAAAATGATCATGAAAACCAACTTCAGTAATCAGGGGAGAAAATTATGATTGTTTTGTGACCTTTTAGTTTCAATAAAAACATTAAAAATTCTCTTACTTTCCCTTATAAATGCACAAATAAAATACAGTGAAATTAAATCTATTTAATATACTGTCATGTAAAACATTAGAAATATGGAAATTTAAACTTTTGTGGAATTTTTTTGTAACATCCTCATCAAGAGCAGTTTGGACAGCTTGCTTTCTCTCTTGGCCTCCTGGTACACATCACAGTAGAGAGCAGACTCCATTTCTATGCTTTGGAAAGTTGTTATACACTTTCCCAGGTATAGTTAACTTCCACCGTTTTACTCCTTGCTCTCACAAAGCTGTTAAAATAGTTCTGAAGGTGCCATTATAAAGTGATTTCGTTGCCAGCATCAGTCTCTTTGGGAGACATCTGTCTTTCTTTCATACCTGCTTTCCACACTGCACTAATCAGCTGCATCTGGAATGCACCTGGGCAGCATGAGGTGATCCCTCCAGAGGTGGCAAAGCCACCCCCTGCACTTATTTTTTCTCCAACTCCATTTATGTTTGACTTGTATTTTGCTTCTAGCACTTGATTATGTATCATTTCTTATCTGCACTTTCAGTTTTGTTGGCCAGTTTCTTCTTGCATTGCCCATTTTTTAAAAGCTACCTTGCAGGTTTATCACCAGGAGACAAGAAGGCAACCCAACCATGTGCTTTGCACTTACTCAGTTTGATCATCTGATTTCAGCCATGCTTACAATTACTGACAAAAGCCTTGAAGATCCCAATTCTCTATGTCAAGCGGGTTGTTTATTATAGGTAGGAGACATTAAATAAGATAAACATGGATTTATGCTCTAATATCATTTCCTGCCTTTTCTGGCTCCAATTAAATTGAGAATTGGAAACCAGACAATTTTGACTTCTTGGGCTTTCTTTTAGCAAACCTGAAAAAATAATTTTTAAGAAAAAAAAATGAAAATGATCCATTTACTCTCAACTCTGGTGTCTCCATACAGGAGGATCACTGCAGCAGAATAAAAATAATACAGAAAGGGAAAAGAGCTTTCCACATCCCTGCAGGAGCAGCAAGGAAACCATCACCTTACAAAGATTTTTCCAGGGCAGGAGTCTTTTCAACCAAGAATGGAACAGACTGTTTCTATCTCAGAGAGACAACTCAGCACTTGTTTATCTCACATGTTGTAATCAATATTTATTGAGCTATAACCATCTGGCTTTTACTGTCACTCTGGAGTTGAGTTTCATGAGTAACTAACTCCCTTTTCCACTGGCTGTAGAAGTAATGCTCTATGCGTTTCTGGCAGCATATCATTCATCTAAGTGTAGGAAAATGATCAGTTTCAAGGAAAAGCTGGCTTCTCAATTTTGGCAATCAAAGAGGAGCTAAAGTGTGGTCCCTTGAAAGGCTGAAGGCTCTCCCAGGCTGACTGGTTGCTTCTGGGAGATGAGACTTCAAGCCATCTGTGTGCATCTTAAATGTGCACATTAGACCTGATTACAGTTTTCTTGAAAGTTCATGCATCTGAGGAATCCCTAACTAAGGAACAAAGTCATTAAAATAGTTTTCCAGAAATAAAGTGATCTTACCCAATTCTAGAGAAAGTATGCTCCAAGAGCTCTCGTGGAGCAAGGCAGAGAGCCTGGAAACTTCAAATTTAGGTGGATGCTGGTTCATGACTGACCAGTGCTACATGTCTGAGGCTACTTCTCATCACAGGGCCCCAGGCACTGAGGATGACCAAGTACCATGACACAGGAATCCCCCTAAATTCCTACATGTACTTTCTTCGACTCACCCTACAAGCACCTCCCTTCTATTATAACATCTAGACTCCTGATAGCTTTTATTTTCTCTTGTAGTAATTGCAGAAAGGATCCTTCTTAACTGCTTACTTATACTCAGGCATCTGAAAGTCCTTCCTTTGTTTATTTGTTCACTCAATTTTACTGTGCAAAGTACTGGGCTAAAAGCCATAGTCAAGTAGAGAGAGGGAATTATTTAAAGTAAATGTTATATGAAAAGAATGAGGTAAGAATTCACACCATTCCTTTGATCTAGAGCTCACTTTCACTTTTATAGTCTTCAATATTAAAACACACACTGGAAGACACTTTCTCCTGAATCAGGCCTGCCCTGAATCCACACTGTATGGTTTAGATGTCTTTCCTCTCTGCTATTAAGTGCATATCTAGACCACTGCACTGGTTCACACTTACGTGGCTACCTGTTCCCTTCAACTAGCCCATGTGGTTTAGAGATGGACACACAGTCATATTTGTCTCTAACAAAAAGAATAAAGAAAATTGTTATGGAGGAGATGGTATTTAAGCAAAACGTTGAAGCATAAAGAAGATTTCCAGAATTCAAAATGATAAAGGGCTTGGGGGAGGGGTGGCACAGAGGATTATTTTCATATCCTGATTCTTTCCACCTCTACTCTGTTTCTTCTTTATATATAATATTTCATACACCCTAATTTTGCCAAGTTTTTTTTCTGCTTTCTTATGAAGGATCTTCAGTGATGTCTTACTATCTAACATAATAAAATTCAAGCAGGCTGGCTTGCAACTTGAAGGGTCTTCTTATTACCATCCAACATTTCCCCCTAACTCTAACATTCATTTCAGACCACTCTACACAAATCAAGCCAATCTGTCCTCTACTGCCCAAGGTCTTGCTTGACATCATCTCATTCTTCATCCCTGGCCTGGAAAGCTTCTCCCTACCTTCTTGCCATTTTATAGCACAGCTTCATCTTTGAAAATCCTGTCCCATTCAGTCACCCTTCCTTTTTCATGTTAGAAGGTGTCATCTCTGGAAACTGATTGTATGATGTGCTTGCATCCTTTAATCACAGGCTATGGTTTCTAACTGTAAATCTTCTCTGTCTGTCTTGTGAGCCTCCCACCCCCCTAAAGTGTCAGCATGCAGGGTAATAGATGGGGTCTTGTTGAAACATGTACAGTGTCTTGAACAAATATTCTGTGAACTAACAATCCTCACCAACTAAAACCATCCTGATAAGATAAATGAGGTGTTCTTTTATTTTAAGAAGATACTTCATTGTTTAGCTTCTAGAAGATAGAGGCTACTTAAAGTAGATTTGAGTCTTTCTTCATTGAAAAGATTGAAAATTCTACTCTCAGTTTGGTCTAGAAATCTCTAGCTTTGTCTATGTTATAAAATAATCTTTTTCCTAACCTTCTGTACTCTTATACAGCAGGGAGTCCATGGATAATGACAATGTGCTATATATTTAAGAAAAGCTGCAAGAAAGGACCTTGAATGTTTTCACCATCTAGAAAGGGTATGTACTTAAAAGATGAATATGTTGAACCTGATTTAAACATTGCATAATATATCACTGTACAGAAACATCACATGGTACCCCCAAAATATGAACAATTTCTATGCTTTTATGGATCAGTTAAAATAAATTTAAGTTACAAAGAAACAACTTTCCTATCTCCCTGCTTCATTGATAGAATGATAGTTCTAGCTATTTTTACCTCTTTCGGGCAGCCAGACTAAAGTCACTTTTTAACTATGCTACTAGCTCTTTGTGCCAGCGCCTTCATTTTCATTGCTTTTGCCCTAGTTCTCGCCATCCTGGGGTTTCTGCATGCTTTTCAGGGCTCCCAGTTTTACCCCTCTTCAAACTTCATTAATATCAGTCTCCAACCTGAATCATCAAAGACATTTTGAGGAAGAGAAGCTCTATGCAAAGGAGTGACCTCACCCCACGCGCCAGGCTGCAGAGCATGGAGTATCCGTTGCCTAACCTTTCCCAGCCCCCGTTCCTGTGTGTCCCACTGTTGGGTGTCCAGGCCTGACAGTGAATGCTTTCCAATGGGAAACTGCAGCAGGATTTTTTTTCCATCCTCTGGTCTCTATTGTATGCTCAGCTGCACTGAAGCTAGCTGCTAATCAAAGGCAGAGACTCTCGTACACAAACAAACAAGGCATTGTAGCCTCCCCCAGGAATGAAACACAGCAGTCCAACAAACAATTTAGTCAGGTGATAGCAGGCTGGAGGAACAGAACTTGCAGCTCCTAAATTCCCTACTGCCTGCCCTTCCAACTCTGCCAGTTCACTAGCATGGGCAGGTTAAACCACTATGCCAGGCAAACTGATGTTCCTGAAGACAGTGTGAACAAAACAATATGCAGTAACTTGCAAACAAGCAGGTCTAGTTTGAGGAATGCATTCATTATCCAAGAGGGCATTCTCCTGACTGTAAGGAGGTAGTAATAAATGCATGGTCCTGGGCACTGGCTATGATAAGGAGGAAGGACTGAACCAAAATACCATCAAACACTCACTGGACCCTTGTCACTGAATACGAGCATGGAAGTCAAAAAGAATATGCTATTGAAGAACTTGCAGTCAGATGTATTTGGGTTACAAACTCAGTTCTATTTCTTCTAGTTTATGATCTCAAATAACCTACTGAAACATCATAAAATTCACTCCTCTCATTTTAGGGAAAAAATTATATTTACCCCATAAGTTTGTCGAGAGTATTTAGTCCAGCACTGAATGTAAAGTTTGAGGGGAATGCCACTCTCGATATAGAAAGTACACACTATTACAGCAAATGTTGGTGAATAGAGTGCAGAAAGAAAAAGGCTACAAATTAAGAGAAAAGGGAGGTCTCTGGTTACTAGATGTAGCTGGAGGTAAGGGACAGGCTCCTCACTGGTTCTGGTAGCTCCTAGGGACAACATCTCAAAAGCACCAGAGGGCCCTGAATGTGTGCTAATTGTCACAGATTCCCAGAGCATAACAAGGGAACTAGGGATGATGGGGCCAGCATGAAGGAAGGGTGTGTTCTCATGCAATAGGAAGGGAATGGGTTGAGGTACCTGAGCATTAAAAACTGAAATACCCTCCACAAAAGATAGGGTATGAGGGGTGTCCAAGAATGAGTGCACATGTCCTCATTTTTGGCGAGGGTAGCTAGGCAATATTTTATGTTTCCAATGTTGGTGAAGCACTAGGGTAAGTGGAGTGAGAGATAAAAATTAAGTAAAAGTTTATGCCTCTTCTACACAACAACCAACATGAATTGAGCATCGCATTCCAGTTAAGACAGTAACACAGTGAAACAACTAGGCACTGTTTGGTAGCCACACAGTAGAAACAATGAGTTTCATCAAAAAGGTACACGGCCACTGGACCTCTTAAACAATAGTGACTTTCTTTAAATATGAAAGGCCAATAACCAAAGATTATTTAGCAATCAACGTTGCTCCATACAGAAGTATCCCAGTGGAAGTAGCACTAGTTAGATTCTGTCTTGCAGATGGAGTATGAGATCTGCAGATACACTTTAGGAAACACCAATGCTTTACTCTCTTTAGTATGTACATTGAGTGCCAGTCATCTGCAAATGACATTCTTCACTGGGTTTTCCCTTATCTTTATTTCAGTAAAAGTCATACTTATAAGCCAGTCCCATAGTTTCTCTACATACATCCTTTAAGACAATTTTATGACTTGCTCCTTAAAGACTTTCTAATTGTTCTATGCTTTTTCTACTCCTCTGATTCACAGATTCCCAGGTTCTGTTTGGATGTAAAAGACATCCAATCTCATGGCACTGTGATGATGAGTAGACACAAGTATACGAACATTCTCCAGGGAGAAAATGATCTTTCTTAAATGCCTCCAAGAGTCCAGATCAGAAATCTCATACCAAGTTAGAAGAGCAATGAATGTATTCCTGTTTGAGAAAAACAGCCTCTACCACTTACACTGAATTCCATTGCTAAATCAACACCAAGGTTACCTTAAGAAGACAAGTTACATCTTCTCCTACTCTGTATTTATTTTCAATTGCTATTGCTGGAAGTCTCTTGGATAATAATGATGAATTTGTTTACATCTTGGTATGGATTTGGATATCAAACAAGGAAACAGTTGATTTGAGATCAGAAGATAAATAGTAATGTTCATCCTTCAAAATTATAATTATAATTTAAAATCAGATGATTAAAAGGAAATGGTCAGACTTAAATTATTTCTAAATTGAAATGGGATGTTTCACATTATGCATTATACCTGGAGAATAGCAGTGAGGGCAGAAAGCCACAAACCAACCCTGGAAGTTCACAACCAGGGTGCAACTGAGCTCTGGGCTGAAAGGACCCTGCTGTGGTCCTGTTCAGAAGCTTCTGGGGCTCTTTTCACATCAAGATGCTCTACTGAGGACGGGAAACACCTAGATGAAAATGATGGGTAGAAAGTAGGCAGCCCTAGGGAAGACCTGGCTCCAGAGATCTAACCGTGCAGTTCCAGATCCTGCATCTATGATTATAACAGCCCTGCCTGGGGTGAGAACTCTTTGCTGGAGCAGCTGATATTGTATTGTCTGCAAACGCTCCCTATGCAGAGAGCAAGGAGAGCTTGAGATTGCTCCGTAGTAGAATCAACTTCATTCTTCATTGTGCAAGAGGCATCTGGAGCCCAGGAGACTTAGAAAGTGAACAAGGCAGATCCACCCAAGAGAAATTTCCCAAGGAACCATCCCACAGCCAGAGTGACCCTGGCCCAGTTTGTTCATCATGATAGAGGAAGCCACCGCTGACACTATAATTTTCTGTGAGGTCTGAAGTGTCTCTCTTCAAGAAAAGGGTTTCCACCCTCTCCTACATATCCTATTTCAAGTCCACTTTTATTTCTTTTGTCTTCTTCTTTCACCTGCCCTTGAAGTTAATAGCTCTCATTTAACTTCTTGCAAGAGAACAGCATTGGATGAGACATCAGAAACCCACAAATTTAGCCTGCAGTGAGGAAATGTGCATCTGTTTAGCTAGAAATTGATAAAAATCCACAGCTACCCACTTATTCCTGCTCAGTAGCTTTTGATCTACTTCTCCAAACCAAATTTGTTTATGACAGCCCTGAAGTACACGTCCAAATCCCCAGATATCACATAGCAGAAGGCCAAACTCTGTGACTTCCTCACCACTAGATTCAAAACTGCTATTTTGAAAAGGCTAAAAAGCACTTCAGGCTAAAGTTAGTGGGAACCCTAATACTGGCAGAGACAATAAAGGCATTTGACTTTCACTCCTCTGTGATCAAGAATGTGATTGTCAAACCCAAATTTGATCTGACTTACTTTCAACTAAAGCCAATTGTACACTAAGTCATTCCAAATAATAACAGAGCAAATAAATAACTCCCCAAAGGGTGCCAAGCCCTAGAACAACATGTATCAAAGAGGTCTGCTGGCCCTGCAGCTTACCCACCTACGGTTTGCTCCCCGCCCCCCACGCCCACCCCAACCCCAGCTCAGAAGTTTCCCAGGCTCTTGGGACCAGCTGAGTAGTTAGATGGCACTAGGAGGGGCCAGCAGCTGTGCCTTCCTGGGGGAGAACTGTACCTTTGTGAATATGGATGTCTCCTCCAGGGTAAGAATGGAGGACAGGGTTTAGTCAGCTTGACCTTTAACTGGCACACACTAATTCTTCTAGATTATTTGTTCCCAGCTAAACAAGACGTCTTTTGCTGGGACAAAGACATTATTTTATGCATGGAATGTTTGCTTATTTACTTACAATTTTCTATTTCCAGTTTTTTTAATGAAACCACGACATTACTAATCATTTTTTGGGATTCTAGTCTACCCATATGAATCTAGATAAGTTAAATTTCCATCTTAATTGGTTCATTTGGTAGAAAAAAACACACATGTTAATGTGTATATAGCTCTTAGAAATACTTCATGGATTCATTAAAATGTTGATAGAAATTAAGGATACATAATTAAACATACAACTATCTTTTAAAATTACATCAGGAAAGGTGTAAAAGTATATCAGAGTGTTCATGGTGGTGTCTATTTTGGGGATTGTGAATAAGTTGTTTTTTCATATAATTTGAAAGCCTTGTATCATGAGCAAAGCAGATTTTTCTAGAATGGGAAAAATACTGTGTTTCTTCAGATATATGTGTGTTTTCCTAACAACAAACATAATAGTAAAAAACCCTTTCATTATTTTTCATATGGTTACCACTAATCATGCTAGTCACAATTTTGACATGCATTGAGTTCTACTTGTGATTTTGCCTGTCCCAGAGACATTGTTCAATAATGAAGCATATATTGCCAACCAAAAAAGAAGACAGGAAGAAAGCCTTTATTTTATTGTTGTGAAACTTAAGCACGTATACTTGTTTAAAAATAATCTAGCAAATTACTTGCTTTCTTCAGGCTTTCTCATTTGAGGCCTTCTAGAGAAACGCATTGCACACAGAAGGCATTTTTGTAATAAATATTTTCTGAAGAATTAAAGTGACAATTAAAATCTGGTTCTCCAAAGTTGCAGGGGTTTTCTTAAGCTCAAAAACTGAATCATAGTTTACCATGGACAACTCACCTGGCCAGTTAACAGATGCTCACTATGTGTTCTCATGGTGTTAAGGAGGCCACTGCAGGTTAATTCCTCAGCAACAATTGCATGGTCAGCAGCAATGATCCCTCAACTCGGCCCAGGAAAGGCTATAGTCTCAACAAGTTAGGAAGCCATTATAAAAAATATTGTTCTCCATTTTGTACAGTTTTCATTTGTCTTAGCCTAAAAGAAAGACTTTCTCTGTTACCTGAGATTGTTAGCAAACTAATTTTCTTATCAATTAAATATGGATTGTGAGGCAGAAAGTTCTGGCTCTTTCTCTGGGCAGCCCAAGGTCTGGAGTAAGTCAGCTGCTCTTTTTTGTTATGGTGTAGAAGGAGACTGTTGAACAGAATAGTGGTGTTGAAACCCAGAAGATAATAACACTAAGAATCTATGTTTGATATTAAGAATTGAGTCTCCCAAACACTTTTCATCAGCTTCTAAAACAAATTAAGAAGGCAACATTTAGATCCCTTACACTCTGTCTAGGGAGAGATGTCACCGAAAGTAATGGTAAGAAGGACTTTTGCACACTTAGCCAGAGGCTTTATATTCTTAGGTAGTGGCTTCAGCTATGTCAGAACCAAATCAGGAAGTGTCTGCAACTTTCTTTCCTAAACAAAGTTCTTAAATATTAGACATGAACATAGAAGGGTAGGTAGATTTTGCTTGTGGCAAGAAATGTTATTACCAACAAACCTCCTAATTTTTATTAAGGTACACTTACTGCGAATACAAATTTCCTATCTCTGTTGGTTCCCTCAACTTCACTGAACTAAACTGGTGTTTTGCTGCTCAAAGGGAGGTCTTCAGAACAATAGGATGCTATCACCCTGAGCCTGCTGAAAATGCAGACTCTTGAGAGTCTCTGGAAGATCCACTGGATCAGAATCCCCAGGCTTGTGGGTGAAAGTCAGAGAATCACAGCTATTGTGTAAACAAGTGCCGCTCAGCAATTGTATAGATCTGAATTCAGTAAGGATAACCAACAGAAAAATTGGTATGCATTCTTTTAGGCTCTAGAGAAGGAACTGAAACACACTATTTAGTTTAAAAAGTCATGACTGCTTTAGTTTAGCCTTATTTAGAATCATCTTCTCACTTTTTTTTTAACTATGACTCAGATTTCTTTTTCTTCATTCTTGTCACACGCCTTTTCTCCTCCTCGCTTCACTGGGTCAAACTTACCTTTGGGCATTTTAAGCAATCTAGGTAGCCTCAGAAAATGACAGTGACAGAGGCAGAATTGGGAGATGAGAAAGACAGAACTTGCCTTATTGGATTTTAATCATAGTAGCTCATGTTTGGTACAGTGGTTTACAGTTTATAAATGTAACATTGCAGTCATTTACCTTTACCACCAACTTGTCAGGTAGGAAAAGCAGGCAACACCATCATTTCTAAATTAGAGCTAAAAATACAAGTTTTCAGAAGACTTTTTCACATTCATTGTTGTATTCTGAACAACAGGCAGAACAGCGGAGAAACACTGACTCCTAAAGCCAGACCTAAATTTCTTTCTCTAGGTTGAAGCCTCCAGTAGCAAAGGTCAGAGAGGATGTGGTTATAGGTATTACCAATGCCAGCCATAGGGAGCTGCACCTTGGGTGGGGGGTCCCCTGTACGCAAAATGGTCTCCAAGGCGTTATGGGAATGGTCAAGGTCAAACAGTCTACACTGGAGATTTTATGTGCCAACCTTCTAGGCCTTGTGTATGTTTATATGTTTTGTGTGCTTCTTTTCTGAACAAAAGAATTTTCAATCTGCATTTAGAAAGAAGGGAGAGAATGATCTAGGAGTATGCAGGGGTGAGAACTTTCAAGAAGCAGGCAGTTTCAAGTGGGTTTCTGCTTGGTGTGTTTGTTGGAGAACTAAGCTGGGTATAAGAAATAAAAGCAGTGCAGAAATCTGGAGAAGGGGGGAACTTTCACCTGGTGCTGGTTCACTATAATCACCATTTTCATCATCCTCATTAAATTCTCAGGAAACAGACTCTGTGCTCAGTATTGACATTAGTTATCCCAATTAATAGTCATGCGTCAATCCTAGAAGGTAAGCATCGTTGCCTCCGTGATAGGAGATAAGGACACTGAAGTGAGAAAGACCACAGTATTTGCTCATGTTCACACACTGAACAAACTCTAGGGGTTTGCACCTCAATTTCATTGGCCTTACAGTTTGAACACTGGACCATTAGGGTTAAGATTTCTAATAAGCCATCTGCATCCAGATATTCTGTCATATGTCCAGGTTCCTTGATACCATCTTTTAGGTCAGAATCTCAGAAGATGGCCCCCAGGTACCTGGACCTCAGACATGACACCAGTTAATCTGTTCAACATCGCAGACAGGGTTATTTGGCCTCTTATTCCACATACATTGATTTTTGGTTTGAGGTGAGAGGGAACAGGGAGAGATAAACAATTTGTTAGCCAAAGAGAGTGATGGTGCTGTGTAACAGAAGAAGAAGAAATAACCCAACTGGGAATTTTAAGATTTTTATTTTATTATCCATGTCATTGAATGGAGCCACTTTACCTTTCCTAAGACCAACTTTCTTCATCAATATTTTAAAAAATCTAAACTAGCCTGAGTACAATTTTTATGTGGAAATATGATGAGAAAGTAAACATGGAAATTTTTGATAAACAAAGGCTTCATAGCTACTACTACGTGAGGATGAAAATAATGCTTCAAATGACCCGTCCTGCCACTCTGGATAATAGAGCTTGTTATAGAAAAGGGAGGTTTCTCTCTCTATTCTGGAGGTAGCTGTGAGTCAGAAACCATGGAAAGTCTACAGTGAACAACGTGTATGGAATGTGATCAGGAGAAGACTTGTGGTACTTGGAATAAAGGAAACAGTTGGAGAGCCTTCCACTGGAGGTCTTGGGGAAAATGGGAACTCTTAGACATCCCAGGGAAACTAGTACCACGTGACGTTTGGTAAGGCAAGAACACAGGGTGCTCAAGGAAGATACTCAAGGCATGGAATCATGGAGGCTTAAGAGAATGAATGGTATTCAGGATCATCTGTTTATTGCTTCATTCATTTGATGGACAGCCATTGCACAGTAAATACTGTAGGGTCCTTGAGGTGAGTGGGAGCGGGTCTGTTGTCAAGGGGTCCATGGTATGGGTGGTGGAGCTGGTGTTGATAGAGTCACTGGGTAAAGCACATGCTCTTCAAGGCCTACCCTATTGAGAGAGGAGCTGAGAAGGGAAACAGAGAGGCTTACAGGAGGGAAGGAAGCACAAAGGGGAGTTTTGCCTTGAAGATTGATGCTTTCAATTTCTGGCTCAGTCACAGTTCACCCAAATCCCAAGGCCACAGTAGAAGGATTTGCCTTCTTTTTCCATACATATGGTCCCCTCAAAGGCCATTCATCTTATGTCTTAAATTTTCCTGAAAAGGACATTAAGGTTAACATGATATCCCTTTGAAATTATAGTTATTCTAAATAGACTCAGAATGAATTCTCAAGGTATCATGCCTGATAAACTTCTCCTGTTCCACTAAGTGGTAGATGGAAAATGACAAAACCAAGAAACTGAGCATTTAATCTTTCTTTCAGAATAAATACTTTAAAGAAACAAAAAGATGGTGATATGTCTGAAATATTTAGTGCCACTGACCTTTCATGATCTCTGGTTTTCTTTTTATTGTAGTAAAATAGACTATTTCTTTTCTATTTTGATTTTCTTACATACACCATAGGCTACTTAAAGACATATTTACATATCATTCTATCTCTTATCAGTATGACAATCTACAGAAGTCTTTTGGGAATATAAATAAAATTATATAAAGTCCTTTACTTCAATCTCTTTCATCAAATAAGATTTCACCCAAATGATTCCCTCCAATATTCATTCAAAATAGAAAGACCAAAAAATTTCAAATTGGAGTCTAGAGCTCAGTATAGAGAATGGAGATATTTGAGAGGTTTCCTAATGAAAGTTGGGGTTGAAGTATTGAGGCATTGGGTAAGATTTAAAAATGTCCACACTAGGAGGCTGAGGAAAGAAGGGTGAGGAGTAGCCAAAGAAATTAGGAACAAAATAAGATAATAATGTGTCAAAGTAGTTACAGGGATAAAAATCATGAGAAGGTAGGGTAAGCCAGCAACACTGCTGTGTGGTACATAAAAGAAAAAATGTATGAGTCACTGTTTGATGAAATGACTTGTAACTTTTTTTTGTCTGATACTAGAGATGAAACCCAGGTCTTCATACTGAGCTACATTCCCAGCCCTGTCATATTTAATTTTGAGACAGGGGCTCAATAATTCTGGGCTCCAATTTGCAATCCTCTTATCTATGACTTTTAAAGTTTCGCTTTCTTTTCTTTTTCCTGGGATAGGTGAAGGAATTAATAAACTATAATTGAGATACCTTTCAAATTAATTGCTAATAAAGGATTTTACAAGTTCACCCTATTTATCAAACACAAATGTTTGATGTTGCAAAATTGTGAACTTCTAGAGAAAAGTGTTATGTTTCTTAAATATGTTAAATTGTCCAGCACAGTATCAGGCAACCAACAAAGATATAATAAATATTGTTAAGTCAGCTGGTCAGCAGGAAAAACTGTAGTGTCTGGTTAGGACCTGGGTGGGTGTGATAGAGATTAGTGACCTACTGTGTTCCTCGTCTGAGGTTGGGAAACTGAGAGAATAAAATCAATGTTGATTGCAGTGATGAAAGTGTGAGTTTGTTTCACCAGAATTTGAATCAAGAAGAAAAAATTCTAGTTGAGTAGTAAGAGAGTGCTTTGGTGTTAAAAACAGAATTGAGTGAACCAGGGCAAAAAAAAAAAAAAAAGGTCAAAATGTTAGCTAGCAATTTCCAGCTTTCATGAGTTCCAGAATTTGAGCAGACATTCCTGACTAATATGTACATAAAGTAAGATATGCCATCACAAACATGAGGAAAATATACTTCTTGAAATATCTCTAGCATGAACTATTCACCTCATCTAGTGCCTATTCTTAAGTCACAGGGTTTTATAGTTAGTGTGATCTACATAATCAAAACTACCATATGAACATAATTTTAATTCTTGTTGAACATGTTTCATCATAGCTACTCCTTTTAGCTGTAGAACCCTAAATTTTTTTCAAATTTTAGTCATATTTTACAATGTAGAATGTAATGACAGCATGAAAACTATACCATACATGAGACTGGCTAGAAGTGGATGGGAAAATGGCCCAATAAGTAAAAAACTCAAATTGGCACTAAACTTCTAGATTAGCAAATGGCTTTCCAACATATGGCCATGGCCCAAATTCCACTCAAGAGAACTTCAAAAAAAAAAAAAAAAAAAGAAAAAAAAAAGCAGGCCTAGCTCCTAAAGAAGGTTTGCATCTGAATATTGCTTTACCCCTCCTCTCAGCAATGTTACGGCCTTATGCCAAGGGAAGACTAATGTTCCTCAATTAAATAATTACAACACTAACTGGAGGAGATAGTATTCCCCACCCTTATAGAGAAAGCCAATTCAGCAGGGCTAGCACAGCAGGGAAGAAAGGTAACTGAAGGGCTGTCAGTCAGCTGCAAGCCCCAGACTCAAGTAGGCTTCATACCAGGCAAGGTGCAGTGCAGGTAGAGGACCTCTGCTAGCCAGTCCCAATCTGCACATCACCGCCAGGAGAGAAGCCAAGGACAGCTCCCTTGTTACCATGCTGCCACATTAAGAAGCATCAGCATTCAAAGGATTTCAGTTTCTATTTGCATTTCTGGCTTAGGTCCTTAGTCTACCAATAACTTGTCACACCATGTTCAACATGCCGGCCAAACTCAGTTTCTTAGGAAAATTGTGAGTAGTAAGAAAACCACAGTCTGAGTGGAATTTGTGTGAGAATGTTATTTAAGTGAGAAGAATATCTTCAAAGGGAAATAAAATGTCTAAACCTGAAACAGTGGCTTTCTAAGACTAATTTTATTGATGTAAGTGATGAAAAGTATTTGCTGCTTTATTTCTCTCATGCTATTTTCAATGATTAGTTTTTGTGAAAAATCAAATATGGCTTTTCAGGGTTTAAACACACACACACACACACACATTAAGAAAAAAAATGCAGGTCTAGCAACATATTGCTATGTGTGAAGACCAAATAAGGTACATGGAAACATTCAATGAACTCAATAACTAAAACGTTCAATAAATTAGTCCTTATTCCAAAACACGTAGAAAGAGGCCCAGAAAAACAGAAGTTTATGTACTATATCATATACAGGATGTATTATACCATATATTGTCAAATATATTTTACTACCCTCATTCTCTGTAGTACCTCACTTAAGAGCCAGGTAATAAAAAGTCCTGGGATGACAGTAGCTTCAATTCTCTCACTGTTCCACCTGTGATGACCCAACACAAAGGTCCAGAATCCAGCACCTAATGAGGCTGTGCATGGATTCAGAAGGGTTTCCAGTTACAGTTGGTTCACAAAATGCAGAGGAAATGGTCCAAGAAAGGGGTCTGTGAGTAGCAGGAAAACAAAGGTCATCTTCTAAGATTTAAAGTACAAATAAGGAAGTTAAAGCCCAAAAGTTTCTTAAGCACAAGAAAACAGCATTGGAGTCTTTTTAAAATGAATTAATTTAAATAGGAAAGCATAAATGTTGCCAGTTGGAAATAATTCAGGTCTCAAAAGGGGTGAAGGAGGAAATAATATCCACTTTAATTTCCTTCGAATTTAGCTGCACTATAACTATTTTTCATGATTTGGTCTTTAAGGTACATCATTTATTTTAAAAGGGACATAATGGAAATGGAAAACTCAAGCCTTATTTTCTATGTTGGCAGACTTCTCTTTTGTTTCACATCCATTACCTTTTAATATCCCTACAAATCAATTCATTCCCAGATGATCAAAGGGCTAAAATGGCTTGTGCTATTTCATCAATTCCACATTTGTCTGCGATCATGAAACTGTTCCATTATGTTATTAGTTCAAAAGCTTTTTGTGGTAGTTCCTGAATCTCCTCCCAGGCCCTTCTCTCCAACACACACACACACACACACACACACACACACACACACACTCCTTTTCTCAAACTGCTGCTGAAGCAAAATGCCTTCATAACCCTTAAGACCAGAGAAGCCAAGAGACAATCTCTTTGCTATTTCATCATGTTCTATAGCTCCTCCTCGGGGTCCCTCCACTCTGTTCCTCTGTCATGGCTCTATCCCTACATCTAGGAAACTGTAGTCAGTACAGACACAGATGATTTCACAGTAGAGATTAAATTCTACCTGTGTTCTAATGTGTGCGCCTTGCCATTTTACAAAGTAAGTGTGTGTGTGTGTGTGTGTGTGTGTGTGCACGCGCACACACAGGAAATATTTTGTTTTGTGCGTGCAGAAGCTGAATGCATTCCCCTGGATAATATTTTGTTGGTTTATTAGAAACATCAACTCAGAAATCTATGTACCTGGCAGATTAATAGCAAACAGGCCCCAGGTTTATGCGGGTGAAATTAAAAGTTCCAGTGCTTGGGAAGAGGGCAGTTATTCAAACAAACATTCCAGTGAGAGATGGGATCCAAGCTGTGTCTTTGAAACTTTGGACAGAAGTGTGCCCAGAAGCTTTCCCAGACTGCCATGCTGGTCAAGCAACTGCCAGAGCCCTGAGAAATGCTGGGACGGGGGAATGGAGGAGGAGCCCCTGCCTGGTCCCTGGGAAAGTACTGCAAGCTAAGGAATCAGTTGTCAAGCCCCGGGGCAATCAGGGAGGCATAATTTGACCTGTGTGCGTGCTCCTTCCTCTCTCCCTCTTCTTCTCCACCCAGCCGCAGACACACCTACCTAGCAAAGCTCCAGGTTTTGCAAAAGAACAAACCCACACTCTCTGGCAGGTAGCTGGCACACACCACACTGTGCACACGCACCCTGCCCAAGCTCCCCTAAGCTCCTTTCTTTCCACGCATTCAGTGCACCCTGACCAGCCCGACCTGACTCCCCCAAAACGCGCCTCTGTTTTGCCTCGGGATCAAGTCAAATTTGAAAGCAGTCCGGCCTATCAGCAGAGACCAGGCAGCCTCTCTCACTTTCACCACCGTCAGCCTCTGCGGGCCACTAACGGGGCCAGGCTGGAGACAGACTGCACTGGGGACCCCTGGAAGGCCAGGACCACCCCGCGCCCCTGCCACTTACTTGGAGTCGCAGGTGTCCACAGCGGCTGCGCTCGGCTGCCTTTGTCGCGGGCGAGGTTCGGTGCGGTTCTCTGCTGCCGGTCCAGGTGCGGCAGGGGCTGCTTCTGCCTGGGCGGCAGCTGCTCTACGGTCTCGCACCGGAGCCTCACTGGTTTCTTTCTTCCCCTCTCTCCACTTTGGGTTTTCCTGGGCTCCGGGGGCTCCCTTGGCGGGATTTTTGGACTGGAAGGCGGGGAACTTGATCCTGCCTTGGACTCAATTACGCCCTACCAGGGAGGGAAGGGAGGAAAAAGGAAAGTGGGAGGGAGGAGAGGAGCGAGGGGCAGGGAGGACGCGGGCTGGGCCGGGCCAGGGAGGAGAGCGCTCTGCCCCCAGCCTCTGGGAGCTCAGGAAGAGCGAATACTCCGGGGGCAGCCTCTCCCCGCAGAGCGAGAAGACGGGTTAGCTCCAGGAGGCGAGGAGATGGAAGATCGCTTTGTCTTTAGCAAAGACTCAATATGTCATTTCTTTAGCAAACTTCATGCATGGTCACATTCCTCGGTTTACTAAGTAGCATATTTTAAATGGACAATCGATGGGTACTGTTTTGACCACACACAATTTTTTAAATGACATTCAGGTTGGAAAGGAAAAAAAAAAAAAGAAAAAAAGCAGTCTTCGAACCTGCTGCTCCTTCCTCCCCGCCCCCAAAATCCTCCCTATGCCAAGCCCCCCATTTGTTAACTTCAGCTGTCACACCCAGCCCACCTGCAGGCAGGAAACCTGCAAAGTGCTTTTTCTGGTTTGTCAGGAAGAGTGACAGATGCCTGAAAGTTCCCAATTAAATGCTACTTTCCTTTAGGGGGCTTTTTCCTTTTTTGGCTTCTGTGGTGCCTTTACTGACCTATTTAGAAAGGTACTTTTGAGACACAAGAATTAGGGAATTAATCCATGTAGCTCAAACCCAGAGTCTGTAAAACTAGGAGGTTTGACTGTGGCTTTCTGGAATGTGCATCTGATTCAATTGAGGAAAGATACTAAAGTAATAGATCAAGGGTTGTTTGAATGTTTCGTGATGAATATTTAAGACACAGATTACATAGTTTTTATGTAAAGTAATGAACTATATAGCCAATTTACTCACTTTCAAAATAGAAATTTTTGGTTTTTCTCCCATTCACAAGTTCTTTCCTGCTCCACGACTTTCCTTTGACTTGATCCTTTAAGTTCTTTCAGTTTATAAATTCATGGCATCTGCTTCAAATTTGTTGTAAAATATATTTCCATTCCCATAGTTCTGAGTTTACATTGTTACCAATTTCTGACCCAAATTTTCCTCCTCAGAATTGTGCAACCAGCAAAAGACTGAACACTGTTTGAACAGCAAAGAAGGATTTTATTTCTGTTCAAGAGTAGAATTGTAAGGTAAAACTCACAAATCAACTTTTCAACCCATTGTAGGTCAGCGTTTACAGGTATGGTGTAAAAGAAATGAATGAGAGGGAGTGATAGTCTAACAAAGTGGAGAGATTGCTATGTCTTTTCTGGGAATTTTGGTGGCACCTCTTTCTGCTCCATGAAAATGATTCTTTGAAGTCCTCATCATGCCAATTGTCAACTGTCATGGTTCAGAAGCAGTATGCTCAGGTGGGATTACAATGAATTAGAGGATCCTGATGGTCCCTCTGACCACCATTTTAGTTCTGTTCATTTTTGGTTTACAGGCTTCAGGCTTATAGGCATCCCATCCCTACAGATAAACAAGATTGGCTGGGGATGGGGGCAGAGATTCAGCTTAGTCTACCAGGCAATATAAGATTGGGCAGGATAAGAGCATCTCTTTGATTCGATTTGACAAGCATTTGTTAAACACTTAATATAAGTCTTAAAATTTCCATTTCTCAAGATCATTCCTAAATCCCCAAATTAGAAATGTTGTTTTGTGGTAAGTAGTTTTTAGGGACTTGTTGCTCTTACATTGACTCCTATGGTGACAAATACCCCAGGAAAGAGTCAACTAGGTGACAAAAAGGAGTCTCTGCAAGTACAGCCTCAAAACAACTAACCAGCCAATCAATTTTCAGAGATGAGTATTGAAATACTTTTACATAATTTCAGTCCGGTTCCCTAACCTGACTCTGCGTACACAAACCACTCTAGAATAAGACAAGGAACTAAGTGTCTTCCTTCTAAATACCAACTTCAAGACACATGTTTTCTTTTGCGATTCCATGTCCTCTTGAAGTAAGTAACCTGTTTTAACTAATATCGCCTTTGTTAATTGTGCAGCATTACATGCTGTCACTTTTATTATTATTTTCCTAAGCCTTTTACTGCAAGAACATTTTCTATCATTTCATAAGGGCAAAACTCAGAAGCCATTAAATAAAGGTTTATCCATTATTTCTTCCTAAATTTTATGTCTACCAACATAGCATGTTGCTACCAGTCAGATGAACAATATTGGCTTGTTTGTGATGTGCAGGTTTATAAAAAATCAGATTTTTATGATTTCCATGCAATTTCCTATGCTGTATCAAAGACATAACTGCTTATTTTATCCAAATAAACACATGTGAACACTACTTATATCAGTGAACCTCAAGTGGGAGTGGTTTTCCCTCCAAGAGGATCATGGTGCTGTCTGAAGAGAGTTTTTGTTTTCACAATTTAGACAAAGGACTGCCCTGGCGTCTAGTGTATCTGCAAATTAGAGGCCAACAATGCTGTTAAACATCATGCAACAAGCAGCCCAAGCCCCACCACGAAGAGCCACTAGGTTCAAAATATTGTTAGGGTTAAGACTAAAATCCCTATCTCTATATACTACTATATTTTAAAAATACAAAAGAAGACAAGAAAGTTTGATGTTAACAAATAAAAATGCATGAGAATGAGATTTGTTATAAATTTAGTTTAACCAACATTTTCATCAAAGTTTCAGTAGAGCATAAGTTGTGTAATCAAAATATACAGTGAATGTTTAAATAATTACAGTAAAAGACACATTGCAACTAATTTCCCTCAGAATATTCCCCTTCACGGAATACACTTATCCCATGGTTCTTGTCAGTTTTTGAAGCAGTCCTGGGAAGTCTTCTTTTGCTGAGTGTCTTTTCGTGGTTCAGTCATGTGAAATTTTTATGGTAGCTTTTGTCAAATAAAAATATTACGATGTGTCCTCATCTACCTTATTCACCAGATCTGGCACCAGGCAACTCTTTGATCTTCCCCAAAGTCAAAATGACCACGAAAAGTAATTGTTTCAAATTGACTCCAGGCAACCAGATAGGAGCCTAGATAGCACCACTACAGACGCGGTGAAGTGGCAAGAATGATGGGATGAGTGTGTCTGAGGTGAGGGAAGTACTTTGAGGGGGATGAACGGTAATGTGTCTTTTACTGTAATAAAGATTTTTTTATAGCCGAGCATGGTGGCGCACGCCTTTAATCCCAGCACTCACTCGGGAGGCTGAGGTAGGAGGAGCATTGTGAGTTCAAGGGCGGCTTGGGCTACAACTCGAGCACAAGGCTGGCCTGAGCTACACAGTGCAACCCTGCCTCAAAAAACCAGGGCTGGGAGTTTGGCTCAGAGACTTAAGTGCCTGTCTGACAGGTGCGAAGCTGTGAGTTCAATCCCCAGTGCCACAAAAAAAAAAAAAAAAATTTTTTTTTTAATTTAAACATCCACTGTACTTTTTTAAAAGCACATCTTATGGTGAACCTATGGTGTGTGTGCCACAGTCAGCTGTTTGTTATCATGGGAAGTTCTAAAATGCTCACCATCACTGCCTTATACCTTTTAATATATCCTGAAATGCTCAACACCAAGTCCAAACTTTACCCTAGGGTATAATAATATTTCATACCATTTCATTCACTTAGTCAACATTTTTTGAATATGTAAGTTTTTGAGTAAATAAAAACATACAGAAAAAAATTCTGACTCAGCTTTCATTTTTTCTTATTAATTTTTTTAAAATGTGATAAATGTGACACATTAGACAGATTGTAGAGGAAGGTAATGATGGAGATTTGGGAGTGGAAAAATTCTCCTGGAATAAAATTTGAGTGAAGTATATTATTTATGAGAGACTTCAGGCCGAGGAATTAATAAATGGGAAGACTCTGAGGTCTGACCTTAGGAGATCACTGTGGTTCGGTTTTAGTGGTAGATGTCAAGGACGGTAAGGAGGCAGACCCTGTTCAACCTACATCCACTGTGAGAAATTCCATTTTCTTCTAAGTGACCTGGGAAAACACTGAACAGTGACAAAAGTTGACTATGGTTTAACAAGTTCTCTCCGCAGTGTGAAACAGAGATAGGAGGGCAAAGGTGGCGTGAAGGTCCCAGTAGGAGCTACGGCAATAATCCACCAACCAAATGTCTTCCCCCACGCTTTTGGAGAAGAATAACCATCTCCACATTTGCCCTGTAACACTGGCTCTCCTCACCAGCAGCCACTTGAGTTGTTGCATGGCCCCTCTTCCCAGTGCTCAGCCTTTCCAGGGGTAATTAAGGTGCCCCCTGCCTGAGTGTTCCAGGCTAAAATGTAACTAATGCAAGGTGATCTGAAATCATAGAAATTATTGCATGTCCTAAGGGTGTTTTGGAAATGAGGGCACAGATTCTGCAGTGACAAAATACAAAGAGAAGAGTGATCAGCTTGGAAGTGCCAAACTGTGGAGGGATTTGAAAGAAAGTTTGTCAGATGTCTCCAGGATTGCCTACTTAACAGGATGTTTAGATCCTTGATTACTACTCCCAGTTCCTCAGGGTCTCTAGAGTGCAAAAAGAAGTGCAATTCTTTGAGGTATCACAGTTTGATAGAAGCCCCATTCTTACATTGCTCTTCTGTTCTCTGAAATACTTAAAAGGTAATAAGCAAGAAAAAGAAGTCTTTTGCTTTATTTTTTATTACTGTGACAAGACTATAAAATTAACTTCTGTATTAGATTTTTTTCATAATGATTATGTCAATTTTTATTTGAAAAATATAGAAAATGCTAATAAAATGGCCTCAGTGATTCAGGAATTTATCTCAGAACAACATAGTTTCCTAAAGTCAGTCCTTCAAAGTTTTCAAGGATTTAGGTCTTTCTGTCTTTTGCCTCTGCACTTTTGATTTGCAATCCAAGGTTCTTTAATATGGTGTCAAGTTTCTTCAGGCATATTTGACTTAAAAGTGAAGAAAAGAACCCAAATCTTGGTGGTAAAATAGTTCAGCTCCCCTAGTGACTTACCAACACAGGCGATGGCAGTGATAGATGTAGACAGAATTTGGCAAACAAATGGCAATACCTGCTGAAATTTTATATATTTTTACTTTATCAGTCAGGCTCTTATGGATGTAAGTAGCTGGGCTAATGCCCCTCAATCTGGTCCTTCTGAACAAAAACTACTAAAATCAAGCTTTCAAATTTTCAAAGCAAGACTTAGACAATGAATTACCTCACTCAAACTTACACAGAAAATCAGGACTGAAGTAGCCAAAAGCAACTTGCTCACACATTACAAGTGAACAAAATCTACAGAGCAGTATCCCTCATGACCATGGGTACAAAAAATCCTTAACAGGTGTTATCAAATAAATGCCAATAATTTATGAAAAGTGTAATACTGTACATTATATTGATTATTTATACCAGAAATGCAAGTTTGTTCTTACATTTAAAAATCAACCAATATAATTTATCATATTAAAAGACTAAGGAACACATAAGTATATATAGGACAAACATTTGCCAAAATTCAACACTTATTTGTAACAAAAATGCTCAGCAATTTAAGAATGTCAGTGAATATCTTTGTTTTGATTAGAAACAGAAAGCGTCTAGCGAACATGATACTTAATAGTAAAAGTGAATGCTTTCAATCTTAAATCAAAAGTAAGGCAAGAATAATTGCTTTTCCTCTCATTGAATGATGTATTGGTGATCTTAGTCAATAAAATGAGATCGGAAAAAGAACTGAAAAGAATGGAATAAAGAATTGTCTTTATTCTCAGCAACCTGAGTATGTACATGGAAATTATCAGGGATATATAGAAAAATTTCTACAAATAATAAGTGACTTTAGCTTGATGCAAGTTCAAATTATAAAAGATAAATTTTATTTCTATATTCTAACAGTAAAGAATCAGAAAATGAAATATTAAAATAAGGAGATCAAAAACAACAAACAGGCAACCCACTTGGGACCCCTTCTGTCTCTCTCTGACAGAAGTTTTCTTTCTCTCAATAAATATAAAAAAACACACTTAGGCATAAATTTTACACAATAGGCCATGGTTCATATAAAGAAGAGCAGCAAACATTTCTGAGAAAAGTCAGAATGCACCTAAAAAATGAGAAATATTCATCAAGTTGATCGATTTGAAAATGTTAGTGTTAAGATATAAATTCTTTCCATATTTATCTTAGATGTAATCCAATACAAACCAAATCTTAATGAATACTTTAATAAAAATTGACAACCTGATATCAAAATTTGTGTAGAAATACAAAGCATACAGAATAGACAATATGCTTTTGAAACAAAGGATTAGTTTGAAGGACTCGCATTATTGGCTCTTGCTATCAAGCTATAACAATCAAGATTATAGTATAGCAAAGGCAAAAATAGACTTGTAGATCAATGAACAAAATGATCACTTCACAAAAACCTATTTCACAAAATCCTATTTCAAGGGAAAAGGATAGCATTTGCACAGATAATGTTGAAAGAACTGGACGCCCACACGGAAAGGAATACACTTCAACACCCTTGTGAAAAATAGGCCATGCATCCAAATGTGAAAGCAAAGACTGTAAAACTTTTAGAAAATAATAGATTGAAATCTTTGTTATTTTGGAGTACGCAAAGATTTCTTATAACAGAGTTATTAAAATATTGATGTTTAACTTTATTAAAATTTAATTTTGGTCTCTGAAAGTTATAATTTAAAGTAGTAATAAGGGAATCCTGCGAATTCAAATAAAAGGTCTCAAAATATTGTGATCAAAATACTGTGCTCAAAGATCATAATCCAGGAGTTTTATAGATCTCATATAACTTAATAATCAGAAATCAATCAACCCAATAAAAAGTAGGTAAACAAACTTAACAGACACATAAAAATAGATAAATGCCAATAAACAGCTGAAAAAGTATCATTTATCACATCAAGAAAATGCAAACTAAAACCCTGATAAACTACCACTATACGCCTCCTTAATGAGTAAAATTTAAAAGACAGCAATCGTAAGTATTGGTAAGAATACAACATTACACAGCAATTTTAAGAAACAGTTTGACGGCACTCACAAATTAAACATACATCTAGTACATGATGAGACATTTCTAGACATATAAGATTTTTACTCTTAGTACTTGAGAGACAAATGTGACCTACACTTAAGTTTCTACACAATGTCCATAGCAGTTTCATTCAAAATGGCTTCAAGTTGGAAACTGATGACTGCATTAACAAAATGTAGCAGATCCATTCAATGTGGTATTATTCAGCGATAAAACAATAAGCTATTGATTTATGCAACAAAATGAATTAACTTCAAAAACGCACTTAACAAAACAGGCACATATAAGCACTCGATATATATAATTCTCATATAAAAATGAAAAAAATTTTAACTTGTACTGCTAAAAAACAGATCAGTGGTTGCCTGGGCTTGCAAGCTGTACCTACCGAGAAATTGAAGGAATTGCTAAATATTCTTCTGTTGTGGTGGCTACTTGAAATATACATTTATCAAAAGTCATCAAACTACAGAATTAAGTGGGGACATTTGAATACCACTAAAAATTCTTCAATAGACCTCAATAAATTTATTTTCAAAATAAAACAGACAGATGGTATAATGGCTAGATAGTGTTGGCTCTGTGGTCAGGTCACTGGCTGGGTATGTAACCATTAACAAGTTACTTGACCTGGGTGTGTTCTGGGTTTGCAGTCGTACAGTAAAGATAATGAAACAGTGTCTGCCACAAAAATATGCTTAGAAAAATAAATTTATAATCCTTAGAAAACTATATTATTATTCAAAAAGTTAATAAGGAATCCTTAAGGTACTGCATTAAATTGGGACTCAACCCATTTAATAAGAAGATTCATGTCATGAAGTAACAATTCCTTTGCATGCATACATTCTCTTAAATATGTCATATTCTAACATTTCTGTTCTAAGGAAATCCTTCATCTTTAGAAATCAGATTTATTTGTTCATTTCCCAAAGTAGATGGCTCACTTTTATCATAAGCAGATACTATCAACTAGAAAGGGTCACAGCAATAGTAGGTGCCTGAGTAGTCGGTCCTCTGAGACCTGTCAATACTATCTCAAGGTGCCCTGTGTCCTGTCCCCAAAGAGGTCTTGTATGTGGCACTATTGACAAATGCTTATGGGTGTAGAGTGAAAAGTTGTTTCTTAGGTTCAAAGGAAGAATATCCACATGGAAAATTAAGAAAAAGTAGCCTTTGAAAAATGACTTATAAAAAATGTGATGATTGTAACCAGGAATGGTAATCATTCTAGGTGAAGAAGACCAAGAAGCCCAGAAGAAATTCTGGGAATAGTTCATTCATAATTTTGGGAATGGTTCTTGTGAAGCAGAAGAATCACATCCAGGAGCAAACCTGGGTAAGCATGGGATCCATTCTGTGGCAGATCTTGAATTTGCCTTTATTTTAGACCCGGGAAGGATCCAAACAGGTCGATGTAAAGCAAAGTATATTTGGAAAAATTAATGTAGCAAATATATAAGAAATGGAGACAGCCTAAAAGAAAGAAAACCAATTGTATACCTGTCAATCTGTCAGTCTTTCATTTTGGAATCTAAACTGTTACAACACCAAGTAAAATTTACTTGAAAAGCATCATGTAAATGTTGGCCTTATCAGTGCACTTGTTTTCTTATAGCTTCCTGTGTACTATGTCTGTTGTAGTCAGAAATAATGGCCTCTGGTTGCTCCATGCTTTTCCATACCTGTCAGTCTTTCCTGGCACTTTTCTGTGGCTATAAAGTCTTTCTGGATCTACTATATTTACCTAAATCCTAGCCTTCTGCTAAGTTCCTCCTACACCATGACATCTTTCTACTGTCAGTCATGCAGAGTGATCCCAACACTGACACTACCACGCCCAAAGTTCAGTGTGTATTTAATAAGACGAACAAACAAAGAGCTGTCATTTGGAAAATGTGCAGACACAAGAATGCGGGAATTTAAAATGGGCAAAGTCAGATTTTCTTGATCTGCTACTGGGTTATTTCCTGACTTCATCGATGACTCTTGACCCATAGGTTTTTTTTTCCTTCTTCTTCTTCTCTCAAACTTTTGAGACTAACAATCTTTAAGATTCCTGCTGGTTTAGGTATGGAATTAAGCATTTTACTGTAATTTTAAGAATTTAGAAGCCTGTAGAAAAGAAGTATTCAGAAAAATGATATCTACCTTAAATACAGAATCTCCCAGTGCTATGCCAACATTACTTTCCCTGAATAATGTTAAGTTTTCAAGGTCTTTCCAACATATTTTATTATTTCCTACCCATGATGGATTCTACATTCATGGATGCCATCATTTTCACTTCATATCTGAGAAAGCTGAAGTTCAATCCTCTGATGAAGTGGGGTGATAACTTTTTATAGGCCATTTACGTGTTTTCTGAGCATTCTTATCCTGATTCTCCCTCTTCACTGGGTTTAGAACACCTGAGATCAACTAGCTGCTTACTAATGGCCGTTGTGTAATGTAACGAAAAGGAGCAAGGTTGTGTTCATGTACTCAATTTTGACTCCTTTTAAGACATTAATATTCTTTTCTTTCTTGTGTTGCTATATTTTTTTTAAATGGGTAAAGAGACATGAACTAGTCATTTTGTGTTGACATGGAATCTCTGATTTATTTTAAATCAATTGCTATTTAGTTATTCATAGTCTTAGTTTCGTTTTGGAAATAATTTAATTTTCGATGGAATCAGTAACTAAGACATGATTATTTTTATTTGAGACCAAATTTATCCCATGAAACTGAACAGAGCATTTTCCAAGACTGAAACAGAATGGTTTTAGGACATGTTACAGATGTCCTGCAAAGCATACACAATGTACACAAACACACAATTACATGCATACTCGCAAAGGGAGGAATCAGAAGAAATCTGTAACAAATAACTTATTACACATGGTCTTCTGCAAAGGCTGTACACACACACACACACACACACACACACACACATATCTAAGAATTGAAGGAAATGTTCCCACAAGGTATTTTAGATACTGTCATTAGTTCATTAAAGTGGGAAAGGAGATTGAGGGAGAAGGAAAAGAAGCATCAACATACTGAACACCTTGTTTGTCCAAACTTAACTTACAGTATCTGATATTAATTTTCCTTTCAAGACTATGTCAGCCTATACATTTCCTACTAAATGTGCATAACAAAAAAGATACAGATGTTGAATAAATGAGTTGGAAATGGACATTTCTTCTTACTCCTAAGGCGTAAGAGTTCAAAGTTAGCAGTGATTTCTACTTCTGTCTCCCCCCACTCCGACCCTGGTACTGGTTTGGGTTATGCATGAAAAGGGAGATTCTGTGACTAATATCAATGAGACAAAGAAATGAAAGCTCTCTAATCCCTGGGCCGGATGCCAGCCGTCCCACTGTACGGGGCCGTTGGCCAGAAATCCCACTGTATGCCGGGCCCAAAGCCAACTAGGATCGGATACAATGGGTCTCACAGCCGCCTTTTCAGGGCTGACAGCAAATGTCGGGCACCAACAGCCTTTGATGAGAGCTCCAACTCTGTCTCTAACATTTCTACTAAATAATAATAAAGCTTTTTTTATTTATTTATAAAGCGGTACTCTCTTGAAGATTGCTTAGTGCTTTTAGAGACTCAAGTCCATTCATCTCAATACTTACAGTGAGAAGAGATGGGGCTGTTGGCCAAGCCTGGAAATCAATATTCTCTGAGAGAGAGAGAGAGAGAGAGAGAGAGAGAGAGAGAGAGAGAGAGAGAGAGAGAGAGAGATCATTATGCAGTAGTTCATTGTGTTACTGAAATTTGAAGACAAAAATCTCACAGGAATATTCTTCTTTAAATGAAATGTGCTTGTTATGAACTAACCAAACCTGGCTGCATATTACTAAGGAACTGTTTACTTAGAATACCTCCTGTCTTCTTAAAATCTGGGGCTTTTGAAAAGCCAAACACATACACAAATCAGTTAATACTGGCATCCCTCCTTGGACTTCCGGCTGTTTCAGATTTAAATATTGATTTCTGTCTCTCTCTCTCCCTGTCTTTGCATGATGGCAGCAGATGCTAGGAAGTTCAGAACTCTACGCCAAGAAAGCACCCAAGAGGATATGAATGCCATTAAAATATTTTTTACCTTATCCTTTACCATTGTTCTCTAAAGCCCTTGAGTAGCTAGCTGAATATTGGGTAATGGAGAAGGGCTGCTTCTCCGCTGGGTAAACAGAGGACCTGATTCCATTAGACAGTCTAAATTATTTAGTGGGAACTGAGTGCCCCAGTCACCTGCCTTTTAGGATCCATTTACGTTACGGTTGTATTGACAGCTTCTTTGCTTGAAAGCAAAGCATGTGTAATTTATAACTTGTACATTCTAGTTTTGAATACCTCAGAAAAACACTTTCTAAGAATTAGGTACACAACTAGTATGCAAAGTTAAGGCTTAGTGTATTCAAACTTAAAAGTATTACAAATGCTGCATTTAATCACGACCTGTTCTCACTTCTGAATCTCATCATGATGTCTTCTGACATGCAATTTTTAGATTTTGAATTTTTTTAAAGCATAAATGGACATTAATTGGTATTACAGTCAAATTTCTATCACTTATGGCAGCTTGTTGACTATTTTATATGAACTACATTGCCATCTTTGACACTGATAGAGATTACAGTGGATATCTAGACGAGAAAACACAAAGTTGCGTTGAAGGAACAAGTTGATGCATAGCTGCATATACATCCTTTTGATCTATTACACGTTCAAGAGAAATCAAAATCCTAGGCCCTAGGGGGGTGCATTCTAAACAGATGAACGTGAATCAGGTACATGACTAGCCTTGGCAGCATTATGAAGGAAGTCAGACTTTATGGTTACGGGTATGCCTTGATATGGTTTAAGCTACAGGGTACTATACAACATATTTGCTTTATAAAAAACTTCCACTCTGATCTGTGAGTGGAGTACAAAGGATAAAAGGTATAGAATGGGTATCAGTTGAGATAACCCAGGCGGAAAATAATGGTGGTCCAAATAAGTAAACAAGTAATAGTGAAGGAGGAGAGAAAAGTATTTACTGGAAGTAGTAGATAAATCTCTATGAACAATGAAAGGACAAAATGATAAGGTAACCATTAAGATTCCAGCTGTGTGAATGATAACACTGACCTTTGACTGAGGGAACAGAATTGGATGGTTACAACAAAGTCTACATATAGGAATGCCGAGTTTGAAAGTTTGTACAAGATTCAAGTGAACAATGTATTATTTAACAAGATATAAAACATTTATATACTAAGGCACAAACTGTTAATTTTAAATTAAAGTTTTATGTATATTTCCAAAGAACAATCTAAAACTGTGGGCCAATTAATTAGACTTTTTATAATTGCCCTTTAAATCAATTTATGAAAAAATTCTCAACTCTATAATAAAAATATTTTCAAATTGGATTTGGCCCTTTTAAAGGGGATCTCTTGATGTTTCTGTCCTATAGCTAAGTGAAGAAGGAAAATTTTATTAATATTTAACATTTTCATTTTTTTCTAATTCTGGGAGGTAGTCGTATTTTGGGGATTCCTCACTTTGAAGTGCAAAAAGAAAAGGGGAACCATGCCTTCGTTAACCAAAATATTAGTTACCTACTATCTAAGTGACAAAGTAGGTACCATAATGAAACTTTGTTTTTTTACCCTAATCATTCTTCTCTTTTATCCTTCCTACCACCAATACCCTTTTCCTATCCACTTTCATAATTTTTCTAATAAATGTTAAAGCAGCATATTTTTGCTGTTGCCAGAGGTCTGCAGTTTCACTGGTTTATATTCTGCTTATTTTTGTTGTTTTGTTTCACACATTTCTCAGTATTCTTTTTCGTTCTGTCTTGTTTTGTTTTGGTTCCATTTATATGTGTAAGAGGATCCATGGTACCCTAACTACTACTTCATTCCCTAGCCCAGGCTAGTTGTAGTTTTTCTAATATTGCTTTTACTTGTGATGGACTGGATACCTCCCGCCTACCTTAATTTCACACTCTTATCCTGGAGCTCTGCTCCCCCACCTTCCCTCTGCTGCACTAACCTTGACTACTTCTTCACAGAACAGTGGTATGACTGGTGTATGTATTATCTCTAGAGGACAGGAATAGCTAGTCAAAAAATTTGATTATCAAAAGGAATTTTATCCCAGTAGGAAAAATCAGTATATCTGAGAAGTAATTACAGAAAAAAAAAATTCTTGAAAAACTGGATGAAAGAGATTTAACATCAAAAAAATTACTATGAATTTGAACATTTATTTTGTCAATAAATTTAGTAGCATAAAATAACAACAGGCATTGTGTGGTTATAGTTTATAACTAGACATCATCCCAAAGCTTCATGCACTCATAGGGGGGATATTTGGGAGGTGGCTGGATCGCGGGTGTGTGATACTAGATTATGGGTGTGTGATAATTGAATTAGCCCACTGAAGAATTTAACATAGTTGTGAGTGGCAGGATTATTGAAGAGAGAAGCCCCACTCTGGATAGGTCCTAGCCTGAACTGAATAAAAAGGGAAAGGAAGGCTCACTGCTTCCTGCTTGTCACACCGTGAGCTCTTTCTCCTCTGCCATGCCACTCAGTCTTGGAGCCTGCTGACTATGTACTGAAAGCTCTACAAACTGTGATATAAAATAAGCCTTTCTTCCTTTAACTTTTGGGTATCAGGTATTTTTTCCCAGCAAGAAGAAAGTAACCAAAATAGGGTTACAGCAAGAATAAAATAATTGAAGTAGGGTTAGACAATTTAAAACATCACACTGTAATCTTTACAATACTCTATAAGGTAACTGACTCTTTCTATTATTATTTTCCAGGTGGGATCACATACTTAGACATAGGTTTAAAACAAGGACTGACCAAGAATGTACTCTGATTTTTTTGTCACCATATTCCCAAATTTTCACTATATTTTTGCCATATCATATAAAATTTTGATCTGTGGGAAATGAATCATTATAATTATTTTCCTTTTACTATAATAAGATAGATGTTCATTCCAAAGAATACCTTTCGATTTTAGGAATACAATGCTTTCAGCGTCATATGACATGTCTCACATAAAAGGAGCCTTGGAAATCAATGTCTCAAAGACCTCAGAGCTGGGGTGGTGTCTTTACTCTGCTGTTCTGCTTTTATGGTTACAATGTGGCTCTATCTGGGGGTCACATTTGGAAAAGGGTCCTTGAGGGTCTCTCTCTCCTGAGGAAAGGAGAAATCCTTTCAGAGTTCCCAGAAGTCTCCTCCTTACGCACTACATAGCCACAATAGAGTCGCATGTGACTTGGCCTGGAAGGGACACTGGAGAATTAGTTTGTTGCATATAGTATTTTTTTTCACTTCTGTAATAGAAAGCAGGCAGGCAAAATGGGGACAAGAGGTGGTTTTGCGACCGTGACTGAGGCACTTCTCTAACAATGAAATGACCATGGAAGGTGAACAATTTGAATCAGTTAAAAAGATACCTGGGAGGCAACAATAGTGTAACTAAATATACTCATGAAATAAAACCTTCCAAGCTGCTACAGCAACTGGCAAAGTGATGGGATGTGTGTGAAGTGAGTGTGACTATTTCAAGGGGGATTAATAACAGTAAGTCTTTCATTGCGGTAAGTTTTTTAATTGTAAACAGTCACTGTATTTTTTGATAGTATTACATATATCCTAAAATTGACATAGAATTTGAAGCAGCTTTTTTTTTTTTTTTTTTTTTTTTTTTTGCAGCACCAGGAATTGAACTCACAACCTCGCACTTGCCAGGGCAGGCGCTTAAGCCACTGAGCCATGAAGCAGATTTTAATAACTTCAAATGTTGTGGTTCTTTGTACTCATTGCTAGCGACTGACAAGACTTGCATATGTGGGCTTCAGAAACTCATGAGTGACCTCTGTGTCCTGTCTCTCCCAATAGCCTAAAGTAGCCCTCTGGTAGGAGCCCCATGCCTTCAAGTCGTTGATTTACAGGTTTTTGCCCAAACAGAGAAGATCAAGATGGAAAGAAGAAAGACAGAGAGGCAGAGACAGGTGAGAGAGAGAGAGACAGAGACAGAGACAGAGGTGGAGAGGGAGGGGAGAGAGAGAGAAATAGAGAAAGGGAGAGAGAGAGAGAGAGAGAGAGAGAGAGAGAGAGAGAGAGAGAGAGAGAAACCATAAGTCGGAGATGGCAAAACTTTCAGAGACAGAGTGGCAAAACTGCAACCCAAAACCCACTTATTTATCACCAAGTGCCAACACCACAATTAAACCCAAATGCTGAGGTTTTAATTTAGAATAAACAACCGCTTTCAGATGCTCAGCTGCTGGGGCAACCTGGTTTATGTGCCAACACAGAGGGTTCTGTGTGCCTGCTGCAGCATACGTGCTATAGATTCACCACCACTGTTCTAAGGGTTCTAAAAGTATGACTCCTTATTATCATCAAGGATTGAAGCAGAGTTCTCAATTCAGAGATTATGAAAGTTGAATCATTCCGTTTTAGGGAGCTGACATACATAGCTGCTGTTTTGATAAGAGAAAGAATATATCCTATGGATACACTTTTAACTCTGCATCTTATCCTTTTTCTGTGGATATTACCATGAAGGTAGCAGTTTTGAGTTAACATTAGCCTTAATATACAATAATGATTATAAATTAACTTGTATTAACTTAGCATCTATTATGGTTTGGGTGTTGTTAATAATGCTGTACTTCCACAAAAATGTTGGAGATTACTTGCAGCAATTCAGCAGATGGTGAAAATAATCCTAAACACAAGTTTTATTCCCAGGCTAATTATTCTGGGGGCTCTTTCTTTTTTGCTTTTCTTCAATTTGCAAAATGGAGAGTCTGAAATGCTGAAAAAGTGCTTTTCCAAATCCATAATTCTACTTTTACATAGCATAGTTTCAGACACTCCAATGGCACAAATGTAATAATTGGTTGGGCTAAAAAAAGTGTAATATTCCTACTCCCTGACCCACTAACATAAAGGGATGAATCCACAAATGATCAAATCCGTTGATGTGTACCTTTTAAGACCTTAAGACTTTGATTCGATTGTCTATTGCCAAGTTACAAACCACATCAAAGTTGGTAGCTTTAAATCCTTACTTGCAATCCTGCAGTTTAGATGAGGCTTACCAGAGCAATTTTACTTCTCTACATACTAAGACTAGAACAATCAAAATAATTTACTCAATCACTCCTGTGATCAAGGCCTCAGGACTGCTAACATAGGTATGGGCAGGCCAGGCAGCTCCCTCTCTTGGTCCCTCTCTTTTTCCTTCTCCCTCTCCCTCTTTCTTTCCATACTTCTCTATGTGACCAATTGGGCCTTCCATAGAAGTGGTCTTCAGACTGTCTGGGTTCTAAGAAGCAGTACATATGAAGGACAAGCCCTTATGTGCTTCTTAATACTGTCATTTGAGTCACACCAACTCAAGTTCCAATAGCAAAAGGGAAAAATCCTAAGTCAATATGAGAAAAGACTATATAGGATATTAATATTCAGAAGCCATGATACATTGGGGCCACAAATCAACCATCAGTCAAATACATCCATATGGTGTTTCCCGTCAAACAATTCACAACACTGAGCATGCTAATCCAGCTTCTGAATTAGAGTCTTGCAGCATCTGTTTAGTCCTTTAAAAATAAAAATTATACTATACTACTCACCTCTGTTAGTTCATCAAAAAGAACAGTTTGTCCTGTCATTGTTTGATCATATTTGTGCCTAGATCTTTTAACCTGAACAACTACTTCTCAGATAACAATATGCAATATATTAACTAGTTTTAATTTCCTAATTTTTTGAAGTTCTGAATCATTTCTATTTGTTTTGCTTTTTAAAATAAAAATAAATGAAAACTACAATAAAATTGATAAACTCCTAAGAAATCAGTTTTTCTTAAGTATGCCTATTAAATCAAATGACAGGTCCATTATTCTACTATGACCCACATGAATGATAGTATTTTTTGTTCATTTAATGTTAACTCCCAACTTCCTTTAAAACACGATAAATAAAATGGAAAACCTGAGTTGGATTTGGGTTATGGTTAGAGAATTTTACTCTTTCAGTGTCACTATTATCTTGACAACTGAAATGATCATTCTGCCTTGACTTAAGTATGTAATTTTTACCAGAGGCTCCTGCTAAGGGAGTAGGGATCTCACTCCTGATTGCCTCTGTCAGGGGAATGAGTGTGGCATTGGTAGACAGAGCAGCTGAAACCTCTCCCCACAAAAAGCCGGCAGCTCACTCTGCCAGGACAAACTGCTGCCACTGATTTTTTCATACACATAATTGAAAACAGCTCATAAGCCTGCGTCTCATATCCATCAATGGTGATGACGAAAAGATCCCAATTTATATGACTACAACATGGTCCTCCTTGCAAACCTGAGGCTTGGGTGGAAGAAGTATTTTTCTTTCCATAGAAGTACAAAAGTCTAAGTTCAGAGAAACCAGGCCACATATAAGTTCGGAGCTGAGATGAAATGCTATAAACAGGGAATATTTAAGGATAGGCTCTGAGCAGTGGAATGAGGCAAGAAACAGAAACTGCACTAGTGGTACAGCTGGAGAAGATATAGAATGTTAGGAAAACTTAAATGTGGTCAGAGGTTTTCATGTTATGAAAGTGTCTTTGAATATTTGGTTCTCTGCCTGGAGTTTGGATATCTGATGATTCACAGAAAAAGGACATTTAACATAAGAAAAAGACCCAAAGGCTTAAAAATTTAATTGTTCATGTGGGCTGTGTGTGCAGGCCTCTCCAAAAGGATAGCAGCCCAGTGGTTTCTTCCCAAATTGTCAGTGCCCACAAAATGATGTAATACAAAATTAGATTTAGGACAAGCTGATGGTTTTCTTTTTCCATTTTTATTTTGAACTTTCACAAATAGGCATTCCACACTTCTTCCTACATATAAGGTTGTAGAATTGTGCCTTCATTTATTGTTGTCAAAGTTTATGAATTAATTTTTGAAGACATTCCTACAATATAGAAGTAGAAAAAAAGATTGAAACAAACTTCAGGGTAGGACTTCAATATCAGAACAAAGAGGATGCAGTAACTCCACTAAGCCCTCCAAGATAAGACCCCCCAGGCACCTCTTTTGTTGCTTAGCCCCAGCCTCACAAAACACAGGACAATGCTAAAAGTATGATACAAATTTCATCAATGTAATCGTTCCTGGCATGGCCTGTAAATAACATTTTGTTGAATATTTGGCATGTACAAAATTTTATTCTAAGTATTTTTCAACCACTCTGTCTTTCAATTTGCATATCAACTCTACTTGCTTAGTATGACAGCTTCCTACTTCCAAGTGAGGAAACAGAGGCTTTCAGTTAGTCAACTTTCTATGACTGGGACAAAATGCTTGCCATACATAGCTTAATGGTTGAAAGGATTCCTTTGGTTCACAGTTTCAAAGCTTTCAGTCTATGTTAGCTGGCTGCATTGGTGTAGGCCTGAGATAAGGCAGAAGGTGGTGGCAGAAGAACTGCTTACTTTTTGGCAACTGAGAAGAGAGAGAGAGAGAGAGTGAAAGATCCAGAGAAGAGGAGCGCAGAACTTTATGTCCCTCAAAGGCCCATCGCTAGTCACTTCCCTCCAACTGGGTTTAGCTCCAAATAGCCCATTCAGCTATGAACTCATCAATGGATTAAGCCGTTGATGAGAGTAGTGCTTTTATAATCCAATCCCCTCTCCAAGGCTCACCTCTAAACACTTCTGCACTGGGGATGAAATCCTCCATATGTAAGTCTTTGAGGGATACCTCACATTCGGCCCATAACAGGCTCAGGAAAAGGGACAGTGTTACAAGAGCAAGTGCTTCCAATTTGTAATCAGCAACATAACTGTCAAATTTAAGGTAGCCATATTGATGCAGAAAATGCCAAACCTGTCTACTTAAGTAGATTAATTTATGAAATTGAAACGTCCATCTTTATTTTCATTTTAAGATTTTAGTAGAGTTATTAAGCATCTGTGCTTTGTGTAAGTTCTGGTCCTTCCCAATTATATGAAACTGAGGAAATTACCTCTAAGCCTTTAAGTGGTATCCTATAGCCAATAAACTAGCACCACATGGCTGACTGTCTAGATGCTAAAAATAAGCACACATAAAGAATTCTCAGTCTACAAAAACCCAAAGAACTAAGACATAGATATCTTATTGAAAAGACATTTGAGATTTTAAAAAAATATGAAGTTATAAATGCTATTACAAATATTGCCCAAATGATATACATTAAGGATGGCATTAGAAGAGATTTCCAAATTTAGGGTGTTAAGTATAAATATGTTGAAGGTTTTCCCAATGTGCCTCATTTTAAAATATTACCCTTAGAGAATTCTGTCACTTGCAAGAAGAAAGAATGCCAGTGATTTTAGTCCTATATTTTTATTTCATAGATAAAGACATTTTGACTCAAGGAAAGGAAAAAACACACTCAGAGCTCCGGAGTAGAATTGAGGCTGTAATCTAGATAACTTGTGGCTTAATATAATCTCCACCATAAATTACAATTTGTTTCATCCTAGTAGTGCATTCAGGTGAAAGCCCAAGTGTAGCGTTGTGAAACAAGTTGCAGATAAGGAGCCTCTGAGAACTGCGAAGTCTCTGCAGCGACTCAGCTGCGTGATCCCGGGAAGGTTTTAGTCTTTACAAATTGCAGTTTTCTCTTCTACAAAATGAAGTTGTTCAACACGACTTCTAGGGTCATTCTGCTGTCATAACATTGGGCTTTGTGATTTGGGTCCGTTATACTTGTGAATTAGCTTGGACTTTTCACAAAGCACTCAGGCCCTCTTTTTTCCTCAGTAAATTTCTCTTGAATTCTCATGAATAATTATGTTGAAGCCGGAATTTCAAAGTCAGATAAGTAAAAGACTAGCTAGCCATTTTCAGACATGAAAGAACTCAGAAGACTTTATTTCCTGAACCCCTAGTTTTAAGAAGTAATTTGTGGCTAGATTCTAACAAATCAGAAACCAAAAACATGAGAGTCAAGATGACAGGAAAAATGCAAAAGTCCCAAAGAGAAAATCCCAAGGTGGCAATCACACAGCATTCCTGTGAAACAAAAGGAAAATAAAAGTACTGAAAAAGAACAGGAGAAAGAATGGAATGGATTCCAAAAGTGATCAGAGAGCTAGATAATGCTAACTGTGTTAAAAAAATTGTTTGCTTGCAAGGGTGTGTTTTACCATTCAAAATTTATTTGTTTGCAAGTGTGTGAGACAATAATCAAACACTAGGGAAAAAAATCCTCATGAAAGCCACATCAAAGTGCCAAAAGATAAAACACACTCAAATATGGTGTAATTTAGAACCAAAAGAGACAAATCTAACAAACAACAAATTATTTGATACGAATGATAGGAACATTGTTTTTTTTATTGACATTGAGGTCATGGCTTTGAAAGATTTCAGAAAAACAAAATGCAATTGCAGCATACTACTTAGTTATGTGGTACACATTAACATGCCACACTAGTAAAATTCCACATTCTTGGCTTTCAACTCTTAAAACACAAATTGACAACGCTTAGACATTTTAATATTGTATAGAATAGAGCAAAATTTTACAACTGTAACAAAGAGTGTAATTAACATATACTGTGAAGAAGGGAAAGGAGAAGATGGTGATATTTTGCTGCTAGTGTTCCTGTGACTTGAGGAAGACACACAGGAAACTGTATCTGACTCATAAATAAAAGTCTGTGGAACAGACTGCAGAGTTGTAAATGAAGAAACATGAATGGGATTAAATAATAAAAAAGTAGATTAACTAGTTTCATATATATCAAAATAAGGACACATAGCTACAAGGAAGCTTTTGTTCATAGGTTTCTCTTTTTGGTTTTTTCCCTCCTGGGAAATCATACTGACCATGGGATTCGATTTTTCCTAAAATCAGGTCTACTGAATATTGTTAAACCACCTGCTACATCATTTCATTTACATTCCTTCATGTTAGGACAGTAATTCTAAAACTTCAGTGTATATCGGAATCCCCTGAAAGACCTGGTAACAGTGCTGAGCCTCATCCTCAGAGTATCGGATTCAACAGGTCAAAGGTGGGACCAGAGAATCTGCATTTCTAACCATCTCCCAGCTGATTCTGATGTCTCAGGCCTTGGCAACTACCTTGAGAACCTCTGAGCTGAGAACGTCTGAGTGGCCTAATCCCATTCCACTGAACAGAAATTTCTAGATGATCTCTTAGTATAAGCAACATGACCTAAAATAAATTAGATTAAATTCAAGGTTTGCACTCTAATACAATCCTAACACTGGAGAAATAAAAATTCTTCAAGCTGCAAATGTCTGCAGCTTTTCAATAACTACTGAGCTTCTGGGATACAGGGAGATGGAGAGATTCCAGTAGTGATTAATATTGTGATTAATAGATAACAGTGATTAATATAGTGAATAGTAATTAATAATAGTGATTAGTGATAATAGTGATTAATAGATATTTACAGAAACAAGTAAAACAATATATTTATGTATATATGCATGATGTTTATTCTTCAGTTCTTTACAGTTCTTAAAGTCAAAGCTTTGCAAAATATATTCATAGAAAAAGAGTAGTGAAAAGGAGTGTTTTATGTAAACAAGTTACTTTTTCACCTACATCTTTTTTTATCTTTAAATACTTTAGCAAAGGAAATGTATCTCTTTCAATGAGAGTCCAAAGTCTGCACTTCCCAACACCTCTGACCTCTTCCCTAAGTACCTCTAAGCTAGAGGTTGGCAGTGCATTTTGGGAGATGTAATTTATTGCATATTTTACAGCCACAACCATTTCTGTAACAAAGTCCTTAAAGATGTCCCGAAAGAATTTCTGTATGATTTGTGAGGAAAATAGTCCATCACTGATTCCAAATTCTGACCATATGGAAGCAAAGGAAAAGCACACTAGCATGAATTTATCTATAATCCAAGAAAAAAAAGTCATTCATTGTAAGAAGGCCCATTTAGAGAAAAACTTCATTCTTCTCTCAGGGCATTTGCTTCTAGCCATTTTAAAATTTCATTTTGTCTCTTGATTCTAGAATTACACTTTAAGTAAACTTTCAAAATGAAAAAAACAGATGTCAAACTCTGCCTTTCTAGTAAATGGATAGTCATATCTTCTGATGTTTTACATAAGTCTGGAAATGTGACAGCCAGGTGTTCCCCTCACATCTGAGTTGGATTTGGGCTTGATATTTACTCCTTATTTGAACTTTGCAGTTCATTTGTATCAGGCCTGACAAGCTATTTGAGAACTGCTACTTATCCACAAAGGAAGTTTGTCCTTCATAAACCAAAAATCACCTTTAAAGTGAGTAATGTCAATAAATTTGTTGTAGTTGAATACCGAGTCTACCTCTTGATTTCAAAAACAATTTTTTTTTTCTTGTGGGCACTGGGGATCAAACTCACAGTTTCACGCCTGCCAGACAGGCACTTATGCCACTGAGCCAAACTCCCAGCCCTAGTTTTTCGAGGTAGGGTTGCACTATGTAGCTCAGGCCGGCCTTGCACTCGTGTTGTAGCCCAAGCTGGTCTCGAACTCACAATGCTCCTCCTACCTCAGCCTCCTGAGTGCTGGGATTAAAGGCGTACGCCACCACGCCCGGCTTCAAAAACAATTTTGAGATATAACAGACAATCAAATCACATTAGGTGGTAAAACATCAGTTCTGACATGTTTATATACTAATGAAACCATCATCAAAACCAGTGTAAAGACAAATCCATCATTTTTACCCTGGGTAATTTCTTTGTCATTTGTCAAACCGCTTCCAACTCTTGAAACTTACAAATTTGCATCCTACACCTACAGATTTGTTTGTGTTTTCTAGAGTTTATATAAATGGAATCTTACAGGATATACCTAATGCTTTCCCTTCCCCCTTTTCTTGGTCTGGCCTCTTTAAATCAGCCTAATTATTTTGACATTTACCCATGTTGATAGTATAAATGCTTCATTCTTTTTTATTGTTTATTCTTTTCTATGACTGATTTGTATTCCATAGTTTGGATATGCCAAAATTTAATTATTTATCCAATTGTTGACGGACATTTGAACTTTTTCTATCTTGCAAGTGTTACAAAATGAAGTTACCAGGAACACCCATTTACCAACTCCTCCTTTTCTTCTGTTCTAACAATAAATTAAGAAAAATCTTGAGATTTCCAACTATAATTTGGATTTATCTATTTCCTACTGCAATTTTATCAGCTTTCACTTTAATGTAGACATTTACAGTTTTAAATTTTCCTCTGCACACATCTTCTATATTTAATAATTCTTAGTGTATTGTGCTTTCATTTTTATTGCTCTCAAGGTGTTTTCTAATTTCTTTTGTGATTTCTTCTTTCACCTACTTCTTTTTTAATGATGTTCATATAGTCATGGTTTCTCCAGTTTTACTTTGATTAACGACTTCTCTGGTTATTCTACCAGAGAAGTACAAAGGGATGCTTTGTATGATTGCAATATTTTAAAATTTGTTGTAACCTGTACAGTACTCTGATTTAATAGATGGTCCATACTGCAGAATAATCCATGTTCTTCTCTAAGGAAAGCACACTCTACTGTATCAGGTGCAATGCTCTTATGGCTATTAATCTAATAAATTTATAGTGTTTTTCACATCCTTCATTTCCTCATTTATCTATCTGGTAATCAGTGCATTGTTGAAAGTGGAATACAAAATGTCCATTTACTTTTGTAGGAATTATTCCTCTATATGTAGCTTGGGTTTCTGTGGTTAGTTGTGTGTATCTTCTTCATGAGTTCAAACTTTTACAATATGTACTGTTTATGTCTTTTGTAGACTTTTTGATGCAAAATTATTTATCTGATATATTACAACCTCTACTCTACTTTAGTTATTATTTTCATGGGATATTTTCTCCATTTGGTTATTTTCAGTTCTTTGTATCTTCATATTTGGAGTATCTTGTTGACAGCACAAGGGTAGATCAATTTTTAATCCATTTGGCTGATATCTTCCTTTTAAAGGAAGCTTAATCCATTTATATTTAAAGTGATCACTGATCAGGAAGGGATTACTTCTTCCATTTAACTACTCAGCTTCTGAAGTTTTTATATAACTTTTGCTTTTCAGTTCTTCCATTACTGCCATTAAAAAAATATTTAATTGATTTCATAGATTCTTAAATTACCACCTAGCATACCAGCTTTTTTATTTCTTCTTCACTACCACTGAGAATTTAACTCAGGCCTCAAGAAAGCCAGGCAAGTATTCTACTACTATGTTTTATTTACAACCTGTAGGATTGAGTTTCAGATTTCTTATAAGAGCAGGTATACTCTTAGATTTGTGCATCTGGTTCTGTCTTAATTTCTCCTTAATTCATTCTAAAATTTTTTTATTTTAAAGAGAATAAAACCAAACAAAATAAAACAGAATAAAGCCAATCAAAACAAAGCAGTGAAAGTGATACAGGATTTAAAAACAGGCTAAGAGGAAATCAACAATGGCTACCATAATGCTTCTTGTTATCTTCAAAATTGCTGCCCATACAATCAGACATAATAAAATCAAACAAAACAAAATAGAACGAAACCAATCAAAACAGAACATTAAATAAAACAAAACAATAAAACAAACAAAATAATAAAACAAAACAAAACAATGAGAATAATATTGGATTTCAAAGAAGAGACAGAAGGAAATCCCCCATATTTGCTATTTGTTATCCTCTCAACAGATGCTGAGACTACCAGCTCTAGGCCTGCAAAGTCAATGAAACAATACAAGCATTAAGTTGTTTTTGTACGTCAGTTGCTAATAACTCAGCCTGTGTTCCCCTGAATCAGTCGGCTGCTGATGCAAAGCAGGGAGTTGTTCTTCTCTCCCAGCCCGTGGGCCAATTATCTCATGGGAAGGGCAAATTGGTATTTGGTTTCTCTCCCAGGACCTGCAAGCTTCTTAAGTGATGTCTTCACTAGCTACAGATGTATTAATCAGCCTGTTATTTAATTTCTTTGTTTGCTTCGATGTTTTCCAATTGCCTTCTGGCCTCCAAAGTTTCTGATAAGACATTGACCCTTAATCTTACTGAGCATCCCTTATATGTGAAAGGTGTTTCAGTTTTGTTGCTTTTAAGACTTCATCAGTGCACAGTTTGACTGTACTGCATCTGGGTAGTTGAGTTTATCCTGGTTGAGTTACCTAGAGTTTATATTATTATTTTTCATCAAACTTTGGGAATTTCAAGCCATTAAGACTTAAAAAAAAACCTATTCTTTTCCTGTTGCTCTTTTCTCCTTCTGAGGCTGCAATAATGTGTTTGTTATTTTGGCTGGTGTCTCATAGACACCTAAAGTTCTTGCTCATTTTTCTTCATTTTTTTCCTCAAACTGGATGACTGTTATTTCATGCTCAATTTTGCTGAATTTTTTCCTTCTGTTTGTTCAAATCTACCACTGCTCCACTTGAGTGTATTTTTTGTTTTAGCTGTTCTACTTTTCTGCCAAAATTTCCATTTCTGTTTTAATTTTATTTTTATTTTGGTACCAGGGATCGAACTCACAATCTGGTAACTACCAGGCAGGCACTTAAGCCATTGAGCTAAATCCCTGGCCCCCACTTCTGTTTTAGAATTGCTACTTTTTGACACTTCTTAATTATTCACATGGCATTTTCCAGATTTTCTCAAGTTCTCATAGAACATATATAAGATACTAGAGTTAATGTCTTTAACCAGGAAATTTTAATTCTAATGCCTGGGCTTCTTCAGAGATAACTTCATCAATTTTTTTTCTTCCTGTGAATGAGTCATTTTTTTAAACACTAACATATTTTTGTTATTGTTGAAAACTGGACATTACAAATTATATTATTTGGTAACTCTGGAAATCAGATTTTCCTCTTCCTCAGCGATTACTTTTGTTGTAGTCGTCTTTTTTATGGTGAATTTGTCAAACTAATTTCTCAAAGTCTTTATGCCTTATATATAGCCACTTAATACTTACCGTCCATTATCCCTGCAGCTCTTCTGTGACCTAACAGATTCCTACAAATGCCAAAGTTCAGTAGCGTTTCCCCTCACCAAACACTTCCTTGGTTCCTGTGTCTGACGAGGTTCCAGAGTTCTGAAGTAGTTGATTTAGGTCATCTTTTCCTCCAAGCTTAATTATTGTTTCAGTAGAGGGACTGAGCTCCAACCTTGGAACTCCTTCCTCCACCATCTTCAGTGAAGACACCTGGCAGAAGTCAGTGTTATTCTGTCTGTCTCAGCATTCTCTGCATGCCGTGGCTGAATTATATTGGGAACTGCCTTTTTAAAAATAGTTTATTTTAAAGAGAAAAGCATAAACAAACAATGAAAACAAGTTTCAAAATAGGGTAGAAGGAGAGTTACAATACTTGATACATTGCATATTGGTGTATTTTAGTTATACAGAGCACATGACATAGGCATGATATCTTGTCTAAACAATACTAGCACAAAACATTCTTTTCAAGGAAAAAATAGAAGCTAGCTGTATAACTACCTTTACTATCTTGTATATGCATATATCTTTTCCTTTTACCCATTCTTCCACTGTCTTTTAAATAAGAGTACCCCCTGGCCTTTCATAAATTATATAACACCATGCCAAGTCATGTATATTATGCAAATCTTACAATTATATACTTCCATTTCTCCCTCTTAATAGTTTTTTGCTATTGCTGGCAATTATTTGTAAATTTCACAAAATATTGTCTATTTTTTGTTTAGTTATTTATCTTTTATGTATGTTTCATTGCTAAGAAAAAGAATCATATATATTTACCCAAATAATTACAAGTGCAGTGTCCTCATTTGTGCATGTATGCAGAGCTCTTCATCTGAAGGAATTCCTTTAACACTTTTTTATAGTGCAGATCAGTTGATGTCTAATTCTTCTAGCTTTTATGTCAGTAAAATTGTTCATTTTACATTTAATTTTCTAGGTATCTCTGCTGCCTAAAAATTGTAATTTTATAGTACTTTTTTCCTCTTAGCACCTTAAAGATATTGCTCCCTTATCTTCTTGCTTGTATTATTTCTCTCTCAGCTCTGTCTCTTCAACTCAGACTACCCGCCAATCTTTGTCTGAATTAGCCCTGCCTGAACTGCTGTCTGGAAACTCTGAAATATGTAAAATGGGGTAATTATAGGGCTTATCTCATTTTATCCTTATCTGTCAGGGATCAGTGTCTTTTAGATAGGTAGATAGATAGATAGATAGATAGATAGACAGACAGATAGATAATAGATAGACCATAGGTAGGTAGATAAATACATACTTACATAGACAGACATACAGATAGGGAGGGACAGGAGGATTAATCTGGCCTCATGATTCTGCTTTGGAAGCCGAAATTTTTCTAAAATATTTCTGCTTTATTGAGGCCCTCTTTTAGTCACTGTCTTCCTTTGGTTACCTCATTATTTTGAATATCTAATGCAACTATAGTTAGGGATAGTATTCACATGTGTATGTAGCAGACACAAAGGAATAAAAACAAGTCAATTACATTTCATTTTATTCTGTACATTTCCACACAATTCACAATACAGAAAAGTGTCCAAAAAGTAACTGTAACTAGTCAATTTCTTTTTCAGAGATTAGTTCAGTCTCCCAAATTAGTTCCATTGAAAAATCTCTATAGAGCAGCACAGTGATCAAGATTATTTATATAAATAGGAAATGCAAGAAAATTAGGGAAAAATACTTTATGACTTTGTTACAAAAAACTCCATTCTTCCCTTTCCCACCCCACCCTTCCCAGCCACCCTCCCTCCACTTCATATTATCTGGGTCCCACTTTACCTGGATATAAGACTTCCCCTTTCTACTGTCACAGCTGCAACTGCTTTGGAGATTTCACCAACTGGCAGCTTTGCAAAAGCATGAAGCTCTGGGATGTGATAGGGCGGAATGCGAATCAGGAAGGAGCCCTTTATAATGGGATTGCAACTCCTTTCATACAGATGTGGGCTTTCAAGTGGCCTAGCCACAGTTAAGTGTACTCTGGATGTCTGGTACCTTTTTCCCCACTCAGAAAACAAGTATACATATTCTGACGAAATTGAGATTGCCCTGTGGTCCTCACAGAAATGGGTTTTCTCACTTTCTATCAGCTGTGGTGCATACAACACATTCACACTTGCTCCATCAACCACTGGCAATTTTCAAAAACAACCAAACTAACATTTATGGAGGCTCATTTGGAGTCCTACTTTTCAATGATGCTTTGCAGAATACTCTACAGCACTAGAATATTTTCACTGTAAAAGTTTTGTCTCGTTTACCAGGACAGTAAGAGCCTCAGTCCACAATCAAGTTGTTAGCAGACATTCGAGTTCTACCTGCACTGGAAATGATGCATGCAAATGGTTAGTACCTCACTCCAACCATGGACAGGCAGAGAGGGTGGCAAATGAAAAGTACCATTGTTAATAAAACCAAAAAGGCCAGAAATCATTTGGATTCATTACACAAGGTGCAATAAGTATCAAGATTGGAAGGTATCTCAGGAGTGGTAAGTTTCAACATGTTTCTGTGAATTACTTATAAAATCTGAAATGAAAAATAGAGTAAACTGATGTAGTGCTGTCATTTGTGTGGTTTTTAAATTTGTTTTTGTTACTGTTTTACAAAACAATTTGCAAATATCTCTTGTCTACGTCTGTCATTTTTAAGAAAAATCATTATATTTAACCTCCAAAATAACAATCATGATCTCTGGATTTTGAAGACGAAAATATATTTTCAGTTGTGAGAAAACTTATATTGTCCCTATTTTTCTCAAATTTTATCTTTGACCAGTACAAATTTGTGGATAGGTCTACCCTGCTCTGAGTTGTCAGGAAAATCCTCAAAACACAGCTCTGTCCTTGAGCTTTGTTAGAAAGTTCCTCCATTAGCTGATTCTTTTTCCTGTAGTTCCACAATCTCATTTTTTTCTAAGTTGCATAAAATGAAAATTTCTCAGAATTCTTTGAAGCCATGCTCCATAAGTTTAATTACTTTTTATATTTTATGAGTTTGAGTTTCATGGGAATCAATATTTATTTAGGGCATATATTACTTATGAGTTGCCATGTGAAACTATGTTAATACTGAAACCATATTATTGTATTCTTCTGAGAATATTGTTTCCCTCTTTTTTTGTCTTTTAGTCTTCTTTCTTTCTTTCTTTCTTTCTTTCTTTCTTTCTTTCTTTCTTTCGTTCTTTGAAAGAGTCTCACTGTTCAGTTCAGGCTGGTCCTGACCTCACTTTGTAGCCCAAGCTAGCCTCAAACTCATGATGATCCTCCTGCCTCAGCCTCCTGCTGTGATTATAGCATCACTATGCTCTGCTTTATCTTTCCCTCATTACTCCATTTCTTTGAGGTAAGAAATGAGGCAGGGGGGAAGGAGGAGTAATGGGAGATGTTCTCTGAGCATGGGTCTCCATGTAGGACCATTCCTTTCATTATCTCAAGAGTGACTTCCCCATCCAAACAACCCAAAATCTAGGAATGAGGATGAGCAACTAAAACTGTAATCCTCTTACACAGAAATATTATGCAAAGGTAAACCTAGTGATATGAGCATTAAGTCTCATTTAATGATGAAAAGTTATAGAAAGTGTCTTTCTGCCTCTTTATTACCAAACATAGAGGAATCCTCAGTGCTTTCTTCTAGTCTCAATCACAAACTTACACCCCAAACAAGTGGGTAGTAAGTAGAGGAGGGAAAACTAAATGCTTTGCTTTCACCTTACTGATTTTTCGACATATTTGTTTCAGTAGAAACATAATGCCTTTTTCAGATTTGAAGATTGGCTAGCAATTGGCAAAATGTGCATGTGTGCATATATGTGTATGTGTGCATGTGTGTGTTTGCATAAGCGAAGCAAATTTCAAGATCATGATCCCTGCCTCTAGATGATTTAGGATATATTTTCAATGATTGTGTTTATAAAATGCTTCCATTGCCATCTGTTTGGCAGAAACCTGAGAGTGAAATGGATCTGAGGTCTGCTTCAGTTGAAAAGCATAAAAATAAACCCGGAGAACATTACAGAATATTTTTAGTCCCAAGATCCTTCATAATTAAGGATTTGCTTTTACATCATCCCTGAGTTGGCTGTTCAGTATTTACTTAAACACTAGGGGGAAAAAAAAAAAAAAAAAAAACTAGCAGTGGTAAACTTCCCCTTTGTCAAGAATCCCACTTTTTCCAGATGCAATGTTTAGGGAAAACAAATCATTATGTGACAATATAGGTTATCCTACCTATTTTTCATGTCTATTCTTCTTGTCATTCTTTTATTGTACAAATTAGCTACCCTATAGAACTTGAATCTAACTGCTGTTTAACCTGTCTTCTCCAGACAGTCTTATACTGCTGTGTTCTTTCCACACCAAGCACCTTCTGCTACAAGTTCACCAATCTACCATAGATGACCTGGTAAAATACGAGAGTTAGAATTGGAGACTATTGTATGTTCTTTTAACTTCAAATACAGCATCATTTCCCAGAGGTGATTTAGACCTCTATGTATGTGACACTGTACAACCTTCCCTGGTGGACACACAAGGAAACAGCAGGACCTCTCCGCAACTGGTGCAATAGTCCTAGGATGGTACCTTTTCAAGGAAGGAAAGCAGTACCCATACTTTTTAAATGTTGAGATTTATAGCATGCAGAAAAGTCACTAAAATCTCAGTCTTAATTTCACCCCATGAAATTCACAATGGTGTCCAAACCTTTAATCTTTTTGCCCTTAAAATACATCTGGCTTGGTAAGATTCTGAAAATAAAAATTCTTGAGTTCTTTTTCTATTTCATGTTCCCCCTCAGCTCTAAACAAATGTTCCTGTGGGCCAATATGTTTTTTTCATGTAGAAATAATTTTATTATGGAAATCTGAACCAGCAATGTAAAATATCATTAAAAGTAATGATGGAAAATTATTTATCTAGAAGATACCTATTTTAGGCATGTTGGTATATAATTCTGAAGGCCTTGAACCAAACGTGGTGACACAAAAGAACAATAACAACAAAAGGTTGGGTATTGTGACACACCACTGTAATACCAGTACCCAGGAGGTTGAGGCAGGAGGATCACTGTGAGTTCAAAGCCAGTCTGGGTTCCATAGTGGGTTCAAGGCCAGCCTGAACTACATAGAAGATCCTGTCTCAAAAAATAAAATAAAATAAAATAAAAATCTCAGTTCTAGTTGCAGTTTTGTCACCTTCTATTAAATTCAGGGCTCTGAGATTCAGACAATTCATTTAGCAGGTATTATCTGCAGCATGTACCTTATAGGGTGGTATCAAAGCTCAAAAATGTCAAAAATGCTTTGAAATACAAACTAAAACTATGGAGATTATGAAAAGTATAGATTTTAGTTGTTTAAGCTATTTTATATTGAAGGTTATACACGTGTTTCACTAAAGGAGTAGGAAACAAGACAATTTCAATAGTTGCTGCTACTAAAGGCTCCTGTTTTAGGTGTTACTTGGCTGAAGATGTTGAAATTTTTGCAGCTGGGAGAACGACTGAGTCAGCATTTTGTCGTGTCCGTGGTTAGTCTTTCCTTGTGTCACATGCTGGGAGTGGAAGCCAGAGCATTTCCCATGCTTGGTTTTCATGTACACATGCTTGATTTCTAAAGATCTTTATCTTTTAGGCAGAAATTTCTTCTGCGGTTATATTGGACTATAATAAACTCTAGCAAATATCAAATCATGGCACTTTTTCATATTGGACAGACAGATACATTTCTAAAAGGACTTTACTTGAGAATGACTATGAATATTCATCAAAATTCATAATGCTTCCAGAAGTATTTTGAATTGTTAACCTCTTAGTATGTCTTCTTTTGCTAGTTTCTAAATTCATGCTTAGGTAGTTTAAAAATTATTAAATGATAAGTAAAGGCCATTCCCTCCAAGATTTTACAGCTTTCCATGTATAAATAATGTTCTAAAAATTTTTTAAAAATCAAGGTTTTTATGAATTTCTAAAATGCAATCCTGCAATTCAATGAAGAAATTCTAAAAGTAAACTTTAAAGAAAATAGCAGATCTAATTTCAGCCCCGTGAGATCACAGGTCCCTAATCAAAACACACTAAAAATATATCCTTGCTTAAACGCTGCCAAGAGCTGAGAGTTTATGACTCTGCAAGGAGCCCCACTACACTCTTCAGCAATTTATATTTCATTTTTTATATTTAATCCAAACCTGTTGCAAATTCTGACTATCCCTACTTTTGTCCTTGAGTATGGTGATAAATGAATCTTAGAACTTACTTTAATAGTGCTTCAAAGTCTCATCTTAAAGTCTTAGTGTCAAACACATTCTTAAGGACATTACCAATACTAACAAAACAAATACAAAATACCATCTCTTGCCTTGTTGAAACTGTTTTCACAGAACTAAAATATTGCTGGCCAATGAGTGACAAATACAACAACCCCTTAGTTGTACTCCCAGTGGATGCTGGGGTTCTCATGCAAGGACCTTATCTCACTGGAATTTGTCACACTTCCTTGATGGCCAGTTTGGTGAAAAGTTTTGTCTATTGTGCTCACTGTTATACCCTTAGTATGGTGTCTGTATCAGAGCAAGTGATAAATATTTTATAAAAAAAAGATTAAATGCATGCAAGTATGATCAATTCATGGACATATGACTGCATGCACAATGACTGCATGCAAGTATACACACTCTAGAATTTACCCATCCTCAAGACACTCTCTCCAATTCAAATTTCTAGTCTAGCTAATAGCCTAGCAATTATATTTTTCTGCTTTCCTTTTGGAACCAGTATAATGAATCTCAGTGTCATGGGAGAATAAATTGTCTAGGATGCTACCAGTCTCCCTTCGTTCTTTTTTTCTTCTTTTCTTTTCTTTTCTTTCTTTTGTGTCATTAAACTGGAGAGATGGTCTAAAATCCAAGTAAGTCCTTAGGGGTATAACACATATAGAAACAGTCCTCCAGGTAAGGTCAAGGTGGTGCACTGCTTGTATCACTGGATGTGGAAACATCAGCCATGATGGTGACCTCTCATGTGACGAGCATGGAAATGTGCTAACCCTCCTAGATTATTTCTCAAAATCAGGCTTGTCATAAACTCATAAAATGATCAAATCAGTGGCTATGCGCTTGTCTTTTAGGCAACATGGACATTTGCCCCAGAGAAAAATGTCATTTTGATTCATTTTGATTATAATAGCCAAGGAAGATTTTGGCAGTTGTAGGACACAATTATCAACAGTCCTGGCAGGATTCATCCAGGAACAGAACTGTCACTGTGGCCAGAAATTAGTGTAACAAGAGTGATGGCTACTCAGACTCCAGCCTGCACCCATGTGACTTCCCCTTCCCAATAGTAGCTTGTCCTCATCAATTATCATTAGATAAACTACTGAGTGGTGTAAAAGTCACAGAGGAAAGAATTCTCTTTACTTGAAATCCAAAAACAGGATGGACCAGTCTTACAACCAAGGTAGGTTTAGTACTTCATGGAAAGGAGCAGACACAAGGACAAGTACTCTTGGTCATGAATTTTACAACACAGGCTATAACAAATGTGCAATGGTAGTGATACAGTGATAAAATGAAATTCATTGATGGTGGAATCAAAAATCAAATGAAAATTCTGTTGCCTCATCTATCTTTGCAGGTGTTAACTACACATTCATATACTATTAGCATGCTTTTAAAATGTTTTTCTTTTTTAAATCTATGCAATATATATGTAGCACATGTACACATGTATGTATACAAATAAGTGCATTTCTATATATGAATGTGTGAATGTTACGTATATATCTACATGCACACATGTGTATGAATAGGGTAGTTCTGACATAACATACAAACAACCATGCTTATTAGTGTTAACAGCATTTATCTCTGGGGACAGAGAAAAGACACCAGAGCAAAGGGATGCTGTGCTGTTGCATGTGGTACACGTCTGCGGTATTAGAACCTTTTGCAAAAGGCCTGTGCTCATTTCATAACTGAAAAAATCTATCAATAATAAATTGACAACATAATGAAATGAAATGGCTGCCCCACATTTTCTAAAATGTGAAGGAAACAAAGAGTGTAGTAAGTTTCAGAAATTCTTTAGGTGAAAGGTCTGTTGCTACATCCAGATGAAAATGAACTACCTGTTGAGTATCACAGAGCACAGAGATCTGTACAGGAGCCACTGGGGACAGAGATGGAGCAGCAGCGCATTTCAGGTTTCCCAGCAGTTGCTACAGATTTCATAGCTTGCGTTTGCCAGTCTCAGTATATTTCAGAACTTGCCCTGGTTTTCAGTCAACATGTCTATAAAGGTAACAGAAGTCTCAAAGTAAAACTTCCAGTTGTGTTTAGTTCCTTCTTGGCTTATTAATCTTCTCCTGTTCTTTACTGAGTCTTCAACTGTGATAAATCCACGTTAATCGTATCCTATTTCACTAACTGTGGAACAGCAGAGTACAAGGTTGCAATATGGATACCTTGATGGTTATAAACTGTTGTCTTTTAATAGCTCTTCTTCTTCCATCCCTGTATTAGTCTGATCCAGAACTGGAATCCCCAAAGCAGGCATTGCCACAACACGAAGGACCATGCACTGAAGTACTGGCAAGGCTGCTGCTTCCGGCTGCACTGTCCCAGCAGGCTCTGTAAAACTGGTTTTTGTACAGGTGTTATGTCAGTGTCTGTTAAAGTTATGAGAGTTTTTGACCAGGACCAGATCATTTGCTTCTACACCTCTTGAGAGCCTAGTAAAGAGGATACAATCTACCTAAATTGACATGGAAACTTCTAAACCTTGGCTCTTTCTAAAGTCCACTATCGTCACACATAGCAACCAGTTAAAAATGCTACAGGAGGTAGATTTGATGCTTAGGGCATTAAATATGTGGCTGTTCTGTGCCCCTTCTTTCCTTTCTTCCTTCCTTCTTTCCTTCCTTCTTTTTTCCTTACTTCCCTTCTGGAAAGTCTAAGTCCTGCAGCTGTTTGCTATTCCAAAGGGATAGACCATGTATCACTCTCTGTCAATAATGTAAGGACTGTATTTTTCCTCTTTCTTGAACCATTTTTAGATGCACCAGAACACTTTCAGTAGTTATACATTGGCCCATAGCCCCCTCTACCCTAAATCTTCTCTCAGGTTACCTTGAAGCATTCAAAGAGAAATGCAACATGATAATTAATGAAACCGGAGTCCCTCATCCCAGCAGTGGCAGCTCAGTAGGCCAAATGTTTGGCTTGGTCCTGAGGATGAGAGGCACCATTCAAAGTCAGATTCCAATCTGCTTTAAGGATTATATTACATTTCTGTCATCACAATATTTCCTTGACAGTCCCACCAACTGAAAAACTTCTAGCAGAATCCCAGTGATTAAATTCTCTTGGACCATATTTTTTCCCAGTTTCTGGAAATGATCTACTGCAGTCCCTCCTTTCCTTACCATAAAATCTAAAAGAGAGTTGCAGTCCTGAAACTGATATATGACAACAGATGACTCATAACCAGCTCCTTCTCCCACAGTTGGAAATTATGCCAACGATTTGAGTCTGAAGTGATTATGGAGAGACTGTGGTAATAAAACCCCCATACCCTGAAAGACTGTTCTGACTTAACATAGTGTATGATAACTGCACTTTTAAAATGATGATGTGTGACCAGCATGTGATTCAGATAAACAACTTGTCACTACTGGACCATTAAATTAAATGCAGAGAAATGATCTACCAGGGAAATGATTTGCTGTGTCTAAGAGCAAAATGGAAGGAAGCTCAGGAGACATCAGATTTAGCCAAAAAACAAAACTCTTGAATATCCACTTTTATTTTTGTCTTATACTTAAATATTTGGACAAAAAGAATATTTTTCCTCCTAATATTTTAGTTATCACTGAGTCCCATCTGATCTGTGGCATGATGAGACAGTGCAATTCCACTACCAGACAAGAGACTGCTGGTTAGAATTTTGCAGTGGTTTGCAGTAAGAAATTTCTGATAGGGGAAAACAAAGTTAATAAAGGAATATATCAGACTGCCCACACATGGAAAATGAAGTTATCAGATATGGCCCCAGGGCCTGAAAAGCAATAGGTAAAGCATCGATTAGAAAGAGCCAGGCATTCTGTAAATCTGGCAGTACTATTCATAAAACAAGACTTGGTCCTTGGGTCAGACCGTCTTTGAAATTAAGAAAAAACAAAAATCAAGAAGAAAACCCCAAAATGAGACCCTCTCACCATGGTATCCAAGAGTGTATAGTTACTAGCCTCTGTGTAAAATTCCAAGGACGCTTCTTGCTCAAGTGTATTATCTTGATATATATTGCTACTTTTGCTCTCACTGTTTTTTTCCAAGTGATTAGGCTGCTTTCTATTATCACTCAACAAGACTAGAGGTAAACCTCATCGGAGTGCTCCATTTCCTGTAACCACAGTTCCCACCCAGGTTTCTCCCCTGCAATTTAAACAGCACTTAAGTTGAGTAGTTCTGAGAACTAGCTATGGGTCTTTGTCTAATCCTTTGCTCATCTGTATTGCAGCAAAAGGCAAAAATGGCTACGCATAGGCAGTATGGAGCTGCACAAGCAGCCCAAGCCGAACTGGTCCTGCATGGCTATTGGCAACAGCCCAGTTACATGGGCCAACCCTAGGTAACGGTAACCTCTCTGAGGTACCTCCAGGCACAGACAGCTCCCATGCCACCTCGAGAGACCCAGAGATAGAACACACAGGTTGACTTTAGCCATGTGGCACTTCTCAGCTCCTACAAAATGAAACAAAAGAGTCATTGAGTGATCTTGGTCTATTTAGTCTTGGAAATGGTTTTACAGTTATATTTCTGCAGGACATCCAGAGGGTTTTAAAAGACCTTCACACAATCTTGTGATCTTCAGACTGAATGTAAAGAGAAGAAATAAAATCATAAAATTTAGGTTGATGAGTAATTACAGTAGAATTGTGTGGTAAAGGAGAAAGATGGATGTGTAGGGGGAGAAGGGAGCAGTGCCATTTATACAAATATCCTTTGAATCTTTAAAATAAATTATACAGGTGAACACAGAAGTTCATGCTACTTGCTGGAAGCAATAAGGATCAAATTTTGTGGAACTTGTACTCCACAAATCTCCAGGTAACCTGGCTCCTTCTCAATGGGCTATCATGTTCTGATGGACATCCTGGTAGCCCTTAAAAACTGGTGGCACGGTCTCAGAGATTCTTGCAGGAGAGACGCAGACATATGGATTCCATCAGCTTCTTCCTCAGGAGCTGCCCGGTCGCTGGGAGGGCACAGGTTATACGCTCACTCGCATTCGCTCTGTCTATCTACCAGGGTCAGACAGCAGTTTCCAGGTCCTCATGGCCCATGACCTTATAGTTCTGGCGGCTTTCTAGGTAAGCAGCCAAATCTGGGTCCCCAGCTTGCTGTGCTCTCTCTTGAGGTGTTTTACCCTGTTGAAAGCAGGGACAAGGAAAGAAATACATATTTGGAGTGAGGTAATATACATGCAACTCTTATCATCACAGAAGTAGAGGTACCCAAAGACTACTAACAAGGGCCTCCCAAGTTTGATGTTCCAGAGTTTACAAGACACTTTCAAATCTATTTTACTTTTATAATAAGCATTATAGCAAACATAAGAGATTGGTGAGTTAAAGAGTTTATCATTTTAGGTTGGTGGGGTTTCCATCTCTGAAAACAGAAGTGCCCATAGTCTCAGATACGGCACAGTGAGTTTTAGAATCCAGATTCTTTTTAGAAGAAAGGGATAGAGAAGACACTGAATAAAAAAATCAGGAACAGATATTCAGATTTCTAGTTCAGGAATCTATTATACTAAATTCTTGGAAATGACTGCCAGAAAGTGAGCAAGGTTTTGTTCATTAGCTATAAGAAATTATAGGAACCTTAAGCAAATGGTTAAATATGTTAAGCAATACCTACAAACATTTAAAAGCATAGACAGTCTCCCTTCTGTTCCTGGAAGGCTATAGTTTTTTATAGCCTACCGTACATCTTTTTGCACATCTATACATACAAACACAAACACATCTTTAACATACGTTTGATATGTATAAAATGAATAAATAGAAGTCACCAGCAATGGAAGGAAGAATGTCTATTCTTTTATATGTTTGTAGGTATTACATAACATATTTAACCATTAGCTTAAGGTTCCTATAGTAATTTTTATCCAATTTTTTAACAACTTTGATAGTCTCTAATGAAAGGTTTCCTTTGTTGGTTTGAAAGTCTTCTATCATATTCTCCCCAGTTTATCACTAATGACATGAACTTCAAAAAATGTACTAATTTGTAAATATGAGATAGATATTAAGGAAATCTTGGGAAAATAAAAAAGTAAAAACAAGAAAATAAAAATTACCAATCATCTCAGTGAACTAAGAAAATCACTGTTAACCTTTCACTTATTATTTTTATCTCTATAATTATTTTTATAAAAATGAAACCATACCTTACATACATAGTTACATGACCTCTTCCACTTAATATAAATTAAATAAAATCATTAAGTCTTGTAATCAACATTTTAAATTATTATATGATTTCTTATAACCTACTATACTTCTTTTTGGACATCTATACATACAAACACAAACACATGTTTCATATAGGTTTGATATGTGTAAAATGAGTGAACAGAAGTCACCAGTAATGGAAGGGAGAATGTCTACTCTTTTAAATGTTTGTGGGCATTACTTAACATATTTAACCACTAGCTTAAGGTTCCTATAGTAATTTTTATTCAACCTTTTACAGTTTTGATATTCTTTTGTCTCTGCTTCAATAATAAGGAAGTTGTTATTCCTGGCTTTAAAATATTCAGAGGTGTAGTCTTGGGGTAGACAGGTTCTGATTGAATTTTTAAGGAATTCTTCTCCAGTAAGAGAAATTTTCAAGGAAAATTTCAAGAGAGAATACAAGAGTAAGTGTTATGTTCACTTTTACCTTAGCATTAAGTTACAAAATGATAACATTGAAGGACCCCTAAACACAAGTGAGACATAAGTATATTACTTCATATGGACATATTTTTAGAATATAATACTGATTGAAAACCTATGTTATAAATAGCATATAAACTATGACTCCACCTAGTTTTTTTAAAAAAAAGACATCGCTACATATGAAGCATGATCATTAAAAAATATTTAATAGTATTTGGCTCTAGGCTGTAAGATTTCCAGATACTTTTGCTTTTTTGTGTGTGTTTTCTATATTGCTGGCTTTTTGTGTGAGAATACATTACATGTATAGCTGCAAAATAATAAAGTAATTTGCAATTTGAAAAAAGTACACACATTCATTAGACCAAATAGAAATTGTCAAGAACCCTGAGTCCATTTATTTGATTTGGAGACACAGAAAGATAAAAGAGGTGACCTACTCTCCAGTCAGTTTGTAGCTCCTGCTACTGCCTGTGTCCCCTCCTTTTCTTTTCACTGTCTGAGCTGAATGGAGGAACAGCCTCTGGTGGGAAGACAGCAGCTGTCCTGCTGTGTTCGCAGCAGCTCCAGCGAGGCCCACCTACCCAAAGTGATCTGGACTGATCCTGCTTATGACATGTGTGCCTCTCGGTTAGGTTCAATATCCAAGCACCTGAACACAGTAACATGCCCAGCTGGGACCAGGACACAGCTTGAGTGTGTTTCATATGCCTAGGGAGAAACAGGAACATCCAGAGAGCAGGGAAGCCTTACAACTGGCTCAAGAAGGAGAGAGGGGCCCACTTTACAATGTGCGCTACAGGGTGAAGACTTTCCAGGTATCAAATTGCACACAGGTGGATTTCTCACATAAGTCTAATGGAACTTAAGTCACTGATTAGGCTTCTAACTTATATACTTATGGGTCATGGTCACAGCCATTAGCTCTAAACTTGTTACTCAGTTTAATGAAAGCCTCATCTACACAATAAAGTTCTTCTCTGCAAGTCTCTGGCTCAATGAGTGGTGTTTTAAAACTCAGCGCTTATAAGCATCCTCTAGAGGGTTGGTGGTCTATATATACTCCACATCTCCTGTCTACCTGTCTGTCTATCTCTGTTAGTCCTGGGTCAACTCTACTATACTCCCACTCCTCCTTTATTTGTCAATCCTTTTTCTTGGGTGTACTCTGTAAATTGACTTAATCCCCTATGCAGGCCACTACCAGCTGTCTTTACACCATTCACCTGATGCCATACCTCTATTTGTGGGTACTTTCTGATCAAGGTTGGCATGTATGTCACACTAACACCTTCTGTCCTCACTGCCTTCTTAAGATAACTGCACACTTTGGATCCAGATTTATGTAACTTTTGCTGAAAAGAAAATCACCACATTTCAAGCCACACTTGGCTCAAGTGGCAACAAAATCCATTATACAAACTACACATGAAAACTAACTTGTTACTTTGCTGTCACAATGTATCCAGTAGTACAATGGGGGGGGTTCTGTCACCAAAGGAGATCAGCCACTCATTGGGCTGAATATTAAAAGAGCAATGCCAACGGCAAACAACCTTCTTCAGGTTTTAGTTCTTGCATAGTCAGTGATAGAAATCGCAACTCTGTGGCATTTCTAGAGTTAAATTTTCAGAACTAATTCAAGGAGCCAAATAGGAAAAAACTTTAAAATAAAAGATAAATACAAACCTACATAACTGCAGTAAGTTTAAGACTGTAATCGTCTCGAAGCCAGGACCCACCATCTGAGGAGCCAACAGGTAAACACTCTGGTATCCTTACATGGAGTATCATAAATCATAGATTTTTAAACTACACTGGATTTAGTACTGAAAGAGGAATCCCAATGGGACTTCTCAGTCACCATGCCAATGTCATTGAACGTGATCTGGATGCCTCTGCTAGGGCTCTGGATCTCACATCTGCACACCATGCCATGTTCAGCAGACAATCTCGAGGTTCTAAGGCCCCATGTGCAGGGGTTTATAAAGCACCATAGGCAAGTGCTCTATGTGGTTCCTTTTGTGTTTATGTTTAAATTGCAGTTTCTCTAAATGAAGCACTCTATTTTTTCCTCCTTTTTCCAGGTCCCCAGGCATTTCCATAAGCACAGAAAAGGACGCCTGTGCTGCAGGAACAAGAGAAGGCAGCGGGGCCTGCAATCTCGCCAGGGGAAGATGCTCGCGCTCACCCAGCCAGTTACCTTGGCATCCGTCTTTCTCAGAGACGCTCCTGCATCCACCAGAAGCTGGCACACGGCCCGGTTCCGCTGGCAGGCAGCCTTGTGCAGTGCTGTTTCCCCTCTAAATCAAAGACGAGTTGAGAGTTGAGAAACCACCATAGACAGGGTGGGGACAGGCATGGGGGTGGAAGCAGTAGGGGTGTAGGGGCAGCGAGAGGACTCATCCTCCCCTGCTGCTGACCAGGGTGCTCCTCAGCCACTTGAGCTGGAGGTGGCTGAGGTCAAGGCTGCAGGGTACATTCTAGGGAGATAGGCCAGGGAGATTCCAAGAACACCTTTAGCTATTCATCAAAGAACCATGTTTGACACCAATCTCAGTACAGGTTGACTAAACCTAGTGATGTTTCTTTTCAACTACTACTGTTTGAATTAGGATGTACTGAAGGGTGCCATGAAATACAGTGATTGCACCAAACAAGGAAGTGATTTCCTTGTGCATCCCCTTGGGCAAAGCATGAAGGATGCTCAGCACAGTGCACAGGTTCATAGCTCTCCTCACATACTAGGCACAATGACTAGTGGATACTACGTGGCTTTCAGAGGCATATCTGCTAGAAACTTCACTTCGAAGAACAAGGCCAACACACATTGTGGGGTCTAGGAGGGGCCCATAGATTGGAAACTTTGGAGGCTCAGGGAGACTCTTTAAGAACTCAGAGCCCAAGTTCTCCCAAGGAGCAGCAGGTCTGAAGCCAGCGTCTCCCAGTGGGAAGTGGGTAAAGTATGCATTTCCCGATCTCTGACAAGCAGTCTAAACAGGGGAATAGTCCTTTCTGAGTCCCAAAATAAAAATAAGCCTAATGTTAAAGTGTTTAGTGAAAAATCAAATGAAGCCCTTGAAGCCAAACTGGGTAAGTGATGGAACCACTTGCACCTATGACAATGTGGACCAGCTCTACAGACTAATGGTCAGTGTCTCCTACATCTAGTGTCCCAGCAGGTCCTCTGTTCTGCCCATGCTTCCTTCTGTCCACTGCCTATTAGCCTCTCACTGACTCATCTCTCAGCCTCACTTATCTTTCTATCCCTTTTCAAATTTCCTTGAAATTCTCTAATGGTTCCCATATGGCTGTCAGGGTTAGTTGTGCGGCCTTTCCTTGTTTCTGTTGGTGGAGAAGTAGTTATGTGGTTGATAGAGGAATAAGGAAGTTGAAATCGAACATTGTCAGCTTAAGAACCACTCCAGAGGTGAGGACCCTTTGAGCACCATGCTCTCCAGTGGTGACATATACAACACCTTCTCCATTTCTGAGTGACAGACAAGCTGTGCCTCTAAGAGAAAAGGATGCCCGAGGGCACCAGGCCTTCATGTTCACAACCCCAGTCAAGAAAGAATAAATGTGATGGGTTTGTGCAAAGGCCAATGAATTTCTTTAAAACTCTCAGCAGTCCAAGATGCACCACTATAAAAGCATCTTGCATGAAGGAAGTGTAAATCATGACTAGCACTGACCATCTATGGAATCAGTGTGACACTTGTCATCAACTTTTATCATGAAATTTGTTATTCAGCAGATTAGCCCGTGAGAGCTATAAATACAGTCAAAAGGAGAATTTTTAATCAATAAAATTAAAATTACTTGATATGATCTATAGGTTAGATCCCCCTAGAACGTTCTGAGGGAACTATTCTAGGCCATGTAAAGAAAGGCAACACTCACGTTTCACTGTCTGCCATATCCAGTAACTCAGAAGGTCCTACGCAAGATAAAAGTAAGAAGCCCATTAAAATCAAGCTCCAAGATGAACTATAAACAGAAAATCTACAGTCACAGAATTAATATGCCTTTATTTTAAACGAGTATTTTAGTAATAGGGATAATAAGAAAAAAATTACCTATGGATCACTCATCTCCCAATCTCTGCTAGCAAATATATACAGAATGGGAGATTCAAAAAATGATCTGGTCTCTGCTGTCAAGAAGCTTTTCATCAAACTGAAGAAATAAAGTGGATTTGAATAGAAAAACTGAAAAATAATGAAATGACCAACTGGGTGATCAAAGTCAACAGGATAGAATTCAGGGCCCACCTTTCTCATTCTTCAGCTGGAGGTTGTAAGGTTGAGATTTTAGACAGCATAACCTGAAAACCACTGAGCACAGTACATATCGTCCTGTCTAATACTTTGTTTCATAATTTGGGTGAAATTAAAATTTCTCTTTTGAGACCAGGAAGAATAACAACATAAAATGATTATAGAGGCAGCAATCCAAAAGAATATAAATATACTATGAGTTTTTCTTTTCTTGATGTTTTGTTTACTAATTCATTCATACACTCTGGAAACACTGCATACAATGTTCACTCTTCCACCTCCAGACAACTGCCTCTCTCCCTATAGTTTCTTAATCCACCCACACTGATACTTTCCCTATAAAGTCTGCTATGGACCCACTCTGCATTTTACATTAAATACCCTGTTTGCAAGACTCCTATTTGTATATAATGACCCCATTTTTCAGCCTTGAATGGGTAATACAATAAACTTGGTACCATTCAAGACAATCACATAACTAAACATGACACTTCTCAAATTATTTTTAAAGCACCTGTTGACCTCTCTCTTTCTACATGCAGATACCAGTAAACCTCCAGAAGTTTTGTTCATGCTCTGCCCCCACTGTCCTTCCTTGGTGCCTCCCATAGAGCCTGGTGCCAGGCAAGCTTTACCATTTGGTTGAATGAATGAAGAAGTGTGCTTGGAAGTGCCCACACATGGTTGTGGGCATTGGGCACCTTAGTCTTTAGAAATACGATCCTTAAGATTTGCTCTCTGTATTGGTAGAGATCATTACTATTGAAAATTAACTTATTGTACATAAAGTATTAAAAAGGCAAAGAAATTAACCACAAACATCACTGCCTAAGGAGATGACTGTGATGTTGTGAGGCCTTCAGCATCCTCCTGGCCATCCAGAAGCTAAACTGTCTTCACCTTGTTTTCACATCTACTGTTCATTTGGCTCAGAAGAATCTCTTACAATGTCATTATCATTTCTCTAATTCTCTCCTCGCCTTCCTTTCCTTTCTCCTCTTTCTCCTCCTCTTCCTTCCTTCTCCTACACTTCTTCCTCCTTCTTCCCTTCCTCCTCCTCTTTCTTCTTCTCCCCGTGCCCCCTCACTGTCACTCTCAATCTCTTCTCCTATTTGACAAACAGACTTGCTAATCAGTCTCTACCTGGAATGTTACTAGCATGCAGAAACTGTTCCTAAGAAAATATAGATTTCCAAGTTTCCATACCCCATTTCTGCTGCTTACTCCCAAGTATCTAATGAAGTTAACAGTCTTTCCCTTGAAACTACCCTTCCTTGCCTCATTGCCAGGATTCCATCTCACATGAGCTAAAGTGGTAACAATTTAGCAGGTATTTCTCAGCCCCCCCCCACTCTAAGAGTGTGGTCCCCGATGCAGAACAGCTTTCCCTTTCCTAAGCACACACCTAAATTAATTTTTTTAAAGCCCAGTTGGTGACAAGGTCTTTTGAAAAGACCATCTTTGACAGAAGGAATCAATCCCTTCACAGAACTCCGGTGATGTTTAGTTCTACCCTGCACAATGAATTCACTTTTCAAATGTTTCTCTGTCTCCTTAAATTAGTTTAAATATCTTGAGCATCCTTAGCATATATACTCTAATAAAGATTTAACTCAATCTTGTTTTTCTATCCTGTGACCCTAAACACAAATGACCATCCTCTCTCCATCATGCACTCACACACTGAAGTACATAGCGGCATCCAGCAGTAGTTAAGGAATGAGGTTTCTGGAGATGAGTCTCACTGAATTCGAAATCCTAGTTCTACCACCTGTTGGATCTTGGGCAATTTCATTTCATTGTTTAGAACCTTGGTTGTTGTACTGTACAGTTGGATTAGTAATATTTGTCTCACAAGGTTGTTGCGAGGTTTTAAAAGTCAATACATATAATCTCACAGCAGTCTCTGCATCAAGTTTAGAGAATACTATGTACTATTATCTGTATAATTCATCCACTCATACTAAGTCAAAATCCTGGAATAGTCAGCCAGTGAAGGACAGTGATGTAGAAGGGCCACTGCAGTTCACTTACACTGGAACTCACTTGGTGCCTTAATTGTATGTCCTTTAAAACCAAGCACTCCAGGCCTGTCCACTTGCTGACAAAGTACCCTCAAAAAGATCAGGAGCAGAAAGCTCACAGTGTCCACTAGTCCTTCTGAAGAGCTCTTGTCTTCAATGAATATTCAAGTCACTTGTATTAGAAGGAATTCCATGGAGCGGAAAGCACAGCCCTGATCATGGCTGCCTGCACAGCTATGCAAGCATCAGAGACCTTGTTGCAGTTTTTTTTTTTTCCTCCAAACTGTCACTGGGTTGATCTCAGAGCTGCCCCTGAGGTGGGTTCAGGAACTTCTGGAGTCTAAGGTTCTACACACTTGAGAGGCCCTGGCATTTTAACTAAGCTAAAAGAGCAATAGCTTCATGGTTCAGGAACATGAACAAGGTTAAAACAAAACGAAACAAAAAAACAAAACAACAACAACAAAAAAAAACAAGGACCTTGTTCCTCACAGTTTCTGACCAGAATCATAACTGCAGCCACACCAGGGTCCGTGTGTGATCTGTGATCTGGGCATGCATGCCATCAACAGATCTCCTGCTGCCCCTTTCATCCTCTGTGCTGGCAGAGCTAACAGGACCAGGCAGAGCAAGACTCTATGCTCTTAATATCTGAAGAAGTTCCAGTTAAGGCCCTGGGGAATGATTTTGGAACTATTGATTTGATTAACCCTATCATTCCTTTTACTCTCATCAATATAGACAATCACAAAACAGGAAAGTTTGAGCAGCTACAAGCCAAGGGCCAATGCACAGAGAAGGGTAATGGGCAGCCCATTCCAGGTGGGAGTGGGGAGCTGCTTCTGATAGCACAGGCACATTTTCTTATCATTTTACAAGCTTGCTTTCAAAGGCCTGTGTTTGTATCATGGGGTTGCGGAGGAAGGTACAGGAGGAGAGGATGCTGCTGTGTCCGAACGCAAGGCTGTGCGTTTCTTCATGGGTTCCTCTGTACTGCTCTACTCAGAGTAGTTTAGGCTATTTAGTGACCTTGCTGTAAGGATCAAGGGGTGGGAGGGATGTGGCCGGGGAAACAAAAATAATTGACAAAGGTTGTAAAAGTTCTCTAGAACAGAAAATGTATAAAAAGTTTCACCAGAGATTTTTAGAAAGGTAATTGGAGTCTCACCAATAAAGTAAAGGAAAATAAAGGAGAAATACAAGAAAAAATAAAGAAGATTAAATTCCTCAAGGGATACCCACAGGTACTATTTGGGTTTGTGGCTTCTTTTACATATATCTATATTCTAATTGTGGATATTATGTCATTTTTTGTAAGGAATTTGGAGGAATACCATTGCATTGTTGGCAGAGAACCACTTTTGTTGTCTGAATATAAAAGGAAATCTTGGCTCTGTTTCCAAGGGTTTGGTAAAATGACCACACTCCATCCCACAGGTGCCTGCAGCTGACCATGCCAGGAAACAACTGTAAAATCTCAATCAGGGCTGTGGCAACAACTTCTTGAAATTCTCACTGTTCTTCCAGAACCTGACAAGTGTATCTGGAACGTAACACCACCACAGGCAGACACTTTGCCTTGTGGTTATTTTTCTATGTTGCAATTAGGAACATGAACAGCAGAGACCATATCATATCTATATGTATGAGTTTATTCAAACAATTAGATGCCCCATGCTTCGGTTTTCACCACCTGTCCAATGTAAATAGGAGAATTTACAGTGTGCAGAGTTGTAAAACTTCAATGTGCTCATATCCTTAACATCTAAAGTAACAAATGCTAGCAGTAATGATTACTGTAACTTGTTTTTCTCGATAGTGCCTGGAATAGAACGACATTTTTTAATGAATTAACGAGAATGACATTTTAAAAAGCATTTTGGATCTCAGCCAAATCACATTTTTCTCAGAGCAAGATCCATAATTAAAAAACATGGATTCAAAAAGACTCTAATATAAGAAACAGGCTGAAAATTAAGGGAAAGAAAAGTCCACAAAGTGACATATGCATCAGAATTCAGGCAAAGCCCAGGGCACCTGGAAGGAGGCAAAACTCACAGATCTTACAACGTGAGAGCATGACCACTGCAGTGAAATTCAAGCATTGCAAACCGCATGTCTGCCGCCCAGGACTCAGTCCACAGACACTTCCTTTGACCACCTCAGCTCTTGCTGATGTGACTTCATCATCCACACTGTGTTTCTACTACATATGATTTGGCTTTCGTAACATGCATGGTTTAATGTGCTCCTGACACTAGGGTGTCCAAAACTCCTTTGCTATTCCTTTCGCCTCCCCTGGCTTCTTACTCCTGGACCTCGTTTCCCATTAGTCTCTCTGACGCTGCCAGCAGACCATTCCAAATCCTCCACTGCCGCAGGACAAAAGCGGCACAGATGTGGGGAGGGCTGGCACTGGGAATTCTAACGGCACTGTCATCCTGTCCCAGCGGGACTGCAGTCAGTTCTCTCTGGGACTGGATGCAGCAAAGGGGGTCTAAAAAAAAAAAAAGTAAAGAAAGACTGATGGCAAAAAAAAAAAAGAAAGAAAGAAAAAAGAAAGAGAGGACACAAAATAACCCATTGAAACTGAAAAGGAAATGCATGAGTGAGATTTCTATCAGGAAAATCAGTAGGGGGCAATGGGGTAGGCGTGGGGAGAATAAAAACAAAAGAGCAAAATGTGCAGGGTGGTAAAGGAACAAAACAACACAGAAGTTTCTGAGAAGGGTAAACTAGGGGAGGGAGTGGGTAAAAATGATGGTTGAAAGGAGTTGAAAAGCAGGGATCACTGGGGGGAGTCTCAGCTGGAATCCTCTGCATCCTCAGCCTCTGCCTGGTCTCTGGAATTGTTTGCTGTCTTCCTTCTTCTTTCTCTTTTCAGCCATCTAAAGGCCCAATTCCAGGGTTTCACAAAGAAAAGCAGCATGCTGTATGTCTGAGAGAAGCAGTCCCCAGGGGTTTCCAGGGCTCCTTCAGAACACACCGCACACCTATCACCCCAGCCCACTGTGGTTTCAAGGAGCCCACAGAGGCAAAACGCACTGCTAGTCACTGTTTGAGAGGATGACTGGGGCTCACCGCTCTTTTTCAGGAGCTGTCCTCTTGATTGTGGATCACACTCCTCACCCTAAAAAGCCATGACAAGGACTGCAAAGCAAGGGGAGGGGCGCTTGTGGGGAGAAGGGTGCAAAGAGCAGAAACCCACTCAAGGCCAAACAGAACATCATTTATGCACATTGGAAAGAAGCCGACTGTAGGCAAAAGCATTTTTGTAATGAGTTGTGTGGGCAGTTTTCAGGATTTATGTTACCTGAAGCCATGGAAAAGACATGAACCAAATTGTAAAATAAAAATAAATAAATAAATAAATGGAAAAAATCCAAGAGATTCACAGCATTCAATGATTCAGAGGAGTATACTCTGGCTCTTTCGAATAGCATAAAACCTTGCCGATTTAGTCTTTTGCTTATATAAATTCAAGCTGATCAGACTTTTTTCCTGCAAATCTGATGCTTATTTACAACCATATCGCCAGAATCTGGTTTTTACCTCCTTAAATCCCAGCTGTCCTGAGGCCTCTGGACAGGCCAAGCATTTTTCGGTGGTTGTTCTGCCAGGGGAACTTTCAGAGTTGACTTCGCACTGTCACTAAGTGCTAAGTTAGGAAAGATTGTTCCAATCAGCAGAGACCACGTTAAGAGGATGATTACAGAGAAGAGACAGGGTAATTTTTTCCATTTACTTGTTCTTGACTTCAAGAACACTGTAATTTAAGGGAGTTTCTATAATTTAAAGGAGGTGAATAGTTCTGCAAAGATAGTTTTCAATTTCAAAATGCATAGGTTAATATAAACTGTACCAGCAACTAAAGATACTAGAAAGCAAACAAACGGTTAAGTTAAAGTGCTGGGTTCTTCAGAACCAGTTGAATCTGGCTATGCCTAAAATGTTTACATCCACATTCCTGAATGAATTAAAGTGATAAGAAGGATGATAAAAACAAAATTGACAATGCCTATCAGGGTTGATAAAAACTAATTTCAATAAAGATCAAATTGCATTCAAGCTTCCTTTATTCCACTGTGGTAGCAAAAGTTAAAAACTGGGTCCAGCAAAAATACAGTGATATTGAGGCTGTGTATCATGAAAAGATTTTATTTTCAAACCAAAGAGCTGGATTAATTTCACTATCCTCACAGTCCTTCTCTCAGACATCTATTGGCTCCAATGAGGCGGCAACGGTAAAGGGTGATTTGTAAAGCCTTAAGAATGGTGTGTCTGTGTGTGAAGGGACAATAACTGGGAATCTCCAGCATTTTCTCATAAGCATAAATATCAAACCAATTAACTTACAAAATCTAACCAAAATAGTGGAAAAATACACACCTTTCTGAAAGAATTCTTTTGTGTCCCATGCCTTGAGCAGAGAGAGATGTATTATAATTCACCCTTTGTAAAGAAAACACTGTGGATCAATAAAAAAAAAAAAAAAAACCTCATTTGCTATTGCAATGTCAGGTTTTGATCAAAGCTCTAAGAGTCTAACATGCCAGACAGATCTGGTGCAAGACAAAATAATGTGTGTACTGAGCTACATTTGGGGTGAAACATTCTAAGCTCTGTGAGTTTAGGTTAAAGGCACTTCCACAAGCCCTTACCACTTCAGGCAAAGAAGAAAGAGGCAGTGAGGAAAGTGACAAGCCCGGTTGTTTCAGGAATATCATCCCAGACATCACCCTCATTCACATCCCTGGGGAGACTCAGCTGGGGAGGTGTTTCAGTTTTAGTATAAGCATGTCTCAAACATTGCACATGATATCCTTATGCTTAAAGAACATTGTTTTTATCTTTTATTTTATTTGCTAAGTCTGGCAACCCCTGGAAAGGCAGAACTCCAAGGCATCCTAGGTGAGTCAGAAGATCAGGACACTGGAGTACAGGAATGGAGGAGAGTAAGAGGTGGAGAGATTACGTGTGGATGGAAACTGTATGACACTCTTTCTTTCAAGCAGAGTTTATCTCCCAGCTCCTCAGGTCTAGGCTGGCCTTGGGACTTGTTTTAGCCAACAGAACACAGTGAAGATGATATATAGCTTTCCTGGCTAGCTTCAGGATATTGGGCAGCTTCTATTCTCACCTGACCCCCTACCACACTGAACCCCTAAACAACCATAATATGAAGATTCCCACAATAAAAGACCAAACATAAAGAAAGATGCAGGTGTCTTGACCCTTTCAATAATCATCTGAGAACCCCCAAATGTTTGAGAGACTGAACCTTAAACATAGCCTGGGTTAAAACAGAGACAGACTGAGGCTTCAAAGCAGATACACAGAGGACCCCAGAACTACAGCTAAAATACTACTTATCCAAGAAAAATAAGGAGAGAACAAGGCAAACTGATGCCTGGGTTGTGCTGTCATTCAAATTGATGGCCAGAATCTCACCTTACTCCAGAGAGTGCACTGAATGGCTTAAAGTTGGTGAATAAACATTCTTTCTCATTGGGTAGATGGCAAACTAGTGAGAGGACTGAAAGTGACCAAGAAGATGGCAAACAGGAGAACTAAAGTGCTTACAATCTGGAGAATGAAGTTGGGGACAGTGTGCACAGGCTCAAGTCTCTCAGGAGCTCCATGTCTGGATCTAGCAGAGATGCACCCTTCCACTCTTCTCTGTTCAGAACAGCCAAGCCAGGCATACACCACTGCTCCCTTTACTTGTTCTTTATTCCCAGAAACACTCTGAACATGAGAAGCCAAAGGAAATATGCAAGATTTGGTCTCTGTCACATTGTTCATGGTTTAATGGGCTTTTAAAGGCAGACGTTAAAGCACTTGTGTGCTTGCTATATCCAAGCAAATGAGCTAACCCTAAATCAGAAATACAGTTAGGAAACATTCTGGGAGGTAGTGTGGCATGCCACAGAGGACAAAATAGCACCAGGCATTTTCAGAGAGAATCAAGTGTGATTTGGGTGAAACAGATGAATGACACTCAAACAGCAAAACTGAAAGATGAAAAAGATGTGGAAAAAATATAATCATAAATCTTCAGAGTGATTAACTATGAATATGGAAAAAGTAGATGATTTAATTTACAAAAACATTCTACAAAAATGAAGCACATTTTGTCAGGCTGAATTCGATTTTGTCTTTTATGGTGCAAAGTAATTAACCTCCAGCTACCTGCATAAAGTACAATATAAACATGTCTTCTATTAATGTTTGAGTAAGATGCCACACTATCACTGGTCTCTAAACCCAGTCGCTGCAAATAAAGAGGGGGAGTCAGCTAAAAATAGTTGAGTATTTCTGGAACTGTAAAGATATCCTGTATACATGTCAACTTGGAAAATATCATTTGTTTCATGGATAAATGGCTGTTGGTAAGTCCATTGTGCCTACTCACCGTGGTCAAGGATATATTTCACAATCTCCCCATTGCCAGTTTTAGCTGCGTAGTGAAGGAGTGAACAGTGGTCTGGTCCCTGAATTAGCAGACTGCCTCCATTTTTATAGCTTTCCATTAGCTGAAAGACACACGTATAGAAAAATGATCAGGCAGAATTCAGAACAAAGGTAATAGCTGCTTGGTCATAAAATGAGAGTAATGTAGCAAACCACAAATGTTTCCATCCTCAGAGGACACGGAGACAAGTCAAAGAGATGAAGCACCATTCCTGGACCACATTATAGCTCATATGGATGGTCAGTGTCTCACCTAATTCCGGAGAGGGTTTGTGGGTGGTAAGTGACCCAAGGAAACCAAAATATGCTGAATTGCTTTCTGCTTTTCTCTCTGAGCACTGGTCTCTGCCCCAAGGGACAGAGAGGTGAAGAAGGGAACAAAAACTTCCCTAGGTTGGCTCAGGACTCTTTCCAGTGAGAGAATAATTATGGCTCTGGGCAGGAAGACTTTGTATCTGGTATTTAAGATACTTTCCTGTGCCCTTAGTTGTTTTTTGATCTCTAACAAACATAACTACTAAATACAACAGCTGTTTCTCATTTTTCTGCACACAAGCACATGTACACACACATGGCCCTTTCTTCATCCATTCATTTCTGCACCCTGAACTGATGTCTTCCATAAATCATCCAAACACATTCAACTAAGCTAGATGTGCAGGATGAGAAACAAAATGATACAGAGAATGCAGCTGTTTCTGTTTGAGAAAGAATGAGAAAGGAAAGAGTACAATCTGGCAGCCTGAGAGGAAGGTGGCTAAATGAGGATGCAATCTGGAGTTCATGACATAATGAACACTATGGAAAGTGCAAATGGGTCCTTATTCTCTATACTGTGGTACATTAAGACAAGAAAAGGCTTTGTGAAGCTTCTAAATGGTAGTCCAAGGACAATGAGAGTCAAATAACCTAGCAGGCTATAAGGAAAAAAAAAAGCAGAAGCAAAGATAAATATGGCTTGGTCTCAGTCACAGCCTCAAAAGTCTCATAGTCAGCAGCGAAGGTGTAAGCACATCACACAGGGATACTGTAAGATTATTAGAAGGGCGGGCACACGGCAGGCAAGAAGCCATTTGTGGAAAAGGCACGGAAGACTGCCTAGAGATAGATCAAGATGGGGAGCTGAACGGAGCTAAGGAATTTTGAGGATTTTCATTCCTAAGCTGTGGACAAGAGGACAAAAAGAAATAGCTAACACTCTTCCACAAAGATGCAAAGGAGAATCCTGTCATGTTCAAGTACATGGGCTAGCATGATTGTCTCTCTCTTTGTGTGGGTAGATCCAAGACAGACGGGAGTGCAGACCCAGCCAGACCCTGTCAAGATCAGCTGCCTTGGCCCTAGCTTTCCGTGGAGTTTTCAGCTGGTATGAATATGAGGCTAGTCTGTGGCACCAATGCATCCCACTTGCACAGGGGCCATTTGTGCCAGACACACAGTGGGGAGACCCAAGATGTGCTTTAGTTTCTAGCTTTATGCATTCTCTCTGTCTCTCTCTGTCTCTGTCTCTCTGTCTCTGCCTCTGTCTCTCTCTGTAACACAATCTCTTTTAAGGATTATAGTATTATGCTTTGCACACAGGAGAGAAATAAAAAAAGAAAAGATGAGAAGAGGGCAAAGATACTAGGGAAAGAAAAGACAGAAACAGATTTTACAAAGAAACTTAAGAGTTCAAAAAGGAAAAACCCTTTGCCCCTATATTTCATTCTCAGTAAACAGAGATTTATGAAGCCACTTGTTAGCTATTTAAGAAATAATTACACAGTAAGACAACCAACTGAACATAGTAACTTTTGTTAAGTGTAAGAAAAGTATGGTGATACAGCCAGGGACCCGGGAGACTGGTTGCCTACACTAAAGAAAGACAGAAAATAAAATCCAAAGGTTTCAAGTATCCAGTGCTTTGCAACAATGTCTGGCTTTAAAGTTCTCAAGACTGGCTTGTGCCTGTAGTTCACATAGACCTAACACACCCAAGTCTTTGAGAATAGCACGGTGCTGCTTGTCACTGCCAGGAAACAGCAAAGCTCAGGGAGCATTTTCCTCTTCTGGATAGCAATTCTCAGTGACACTGTGACTTAGACAGTGGCAGAAGCATCACTGACAGAGCTATGTGCCCACAGATGCAAGTTGCTCAACAAGTTTGCCACTTCCCTATGTTAGCTTTCTACCCATTTAAAATACAGTAGAGGTCTCCTTGTTTTATCTAAACGATATGCTTCTTAAAAAATGATGGTACTTCTTGGCTTTCTCCTAAGTCTTTCGTTGTTTCTGTCTGCACTGTCACCTTGCTGGATATACTGATGGGTAACACATCTTGAGACAGCTGCCACTCTCAAAGGGCCGATCAAGGTCACCAAGGTCATACAAGGACAGATGGACAGTCATGAGACTCCATGGCTGAAAATGAAGTGATCTCACACAAAAGTTCTGAAATACTCATAGACTATATAAACATATTATTAATCCTACCATGTTTAATTGTTATAATACACAGATTAACACTGTAAAATAAATAAAATAACTAACATCCCCTCCAATATACTGAGACAGTTTTGACAGCTTTAGTGTATGATTACATTAAAACCTTATGACAAATCAAAGATAAGAGGTAACATTATTGTGGTCCCATTTGAGAGATGAAGAAACTAAGGCACAGAGAGAATTCATTAATTATATGAAGTCACACATATCTTGAATGGCAGAACCAAGGTCTGAAAAGGGCAATCTGACTTCAGAATTTACATTCACTCTCAAGACAATCATGACCATTTCCTTCAACTAAATTAACCAGAAAGCATAAGCAAAAATGGAAATGTTTAAAGTGAAACAGAGAGTCTTCTTTGGGTTAACTATGATCCCCAGATAATAACACTACAATAACAGAAGTTGTGGGCTCCGGCCTAGAGAATGTATTTTTGGGTATGGCTCAGGTAATTTCTTGTTTTTCTTTTTGTGTTTTTTTTTTTGTTTTTTGTTTTTGTTTTGTTTTGTTTTTTTGTACCAGGGATCAAACTCATGACCTTGCACTTGCCAGGCACATGCTTACACCACTGAGCTAAATCCCTGGCCCTCAGTTAAGTCTTATAGTTGCATGAATTCCATTACCTGCCCAAAAGAAAAATCTTTAAATTCTTCAGATAACAGTTCCTAGACAGCAGGAATTCTGGGCACTGAATACACTTTATCCTAATATATGTGCTCCATTTTAACTAAGCCAGGCAAATCCAGGGTGTTCTCCCACAACTCCTCCGCTGGTAGGAAACGCAGATACGCTAGGAGGGCTCCCCTTACTCTCTCTGCTCACTTCCTCTTTCCACTCAGGCAGTGCCAGAGAGGGGAAGATACATGATATACCTGATCTTGAATATTTGGTGAGGCATGATGTTGATTTAAAGTTCTTAAGGAATCACCAAAGTTTTTGTAGGAGAATATCTTACCTTCATAAGATCACCAGCTATTACTGCCTGCAAAATTGCTGTGAAAGACAAAAGAGAGATGCCCCATTAGTAGAAGACCCTCTCATTAAAATGTTACAAAAGGCTGGATCCAAATTTTGGAGATGTAGTCTCTGTTAGGAAAGAAACCAGGAAAGGGGAGGCATGCTAAAGGTTGAATCTTGGTCAAACAGACAAAAGTTCCTCTTCAGTCATTCTCTACCCAGACAACAACCCGATAGATAAATCAAGTTAAGCCTTTCTGAGACCACCCCAGGGCCTGGTACAGGAGAGGTAACATGAAATTTGGAGTCACTCAAATTGGATTAAGTATGTATCTCTGATACATAAAGGCTATGGAACGTTGGGTAAATCACTTGACTCCTTGAGCCTGTTTCCACAACTATAAAATAGAATGACTAAATCTTGTAGGGAGGCCACAAATATTCTTGAACTCCAAAGAATGACCCTAAGCCACTGATGTAGCATGAGTGTCTAACCACGATGGTGGCTGCTCTTTTTAGTTCGTTATACTTTCTCGGAGTTTAGGAAATCACCTCTCCTTTTGACTGTGTGTTTTGCAGTGATAAACAAATGTTCACTGCTATGGATATTAAAAGGACTAGAGACAATACAGAGGAAACAGGTTTATTTTAATTGTGTTCTAGAGACTATAACTATGTGTTTTGTATTCAGTTCATAGACAACTGCTATCGAAGGAAACCTGAATGTCTTAGATAACTTAAACTACTTGTAATGTGTACCCTTGGGGAAGACAGAAATGTCCAATGACTTAGCAAGTCATTTGGGATGTAGAAGAGAAATAAGAAAACATGACTGACAAAGGGGAAAATGTGAATGCATGACTGATGATGATTATGGATTGTAAAAAGAACTATCTGTATTAGACTGAAAATGGTTCTTTTAGAAAAATAAGTATCTCAATTCTGAAACTACTCAAAAATAGGTTTTTAGGCTTTAAACTCACACAACTTTATTTTTCTAATTTAAATTTATTTCACAAAGTGACATTTTATTCTTCTTGTTTGGACCACTTCTCATTTAGAGTTACTCTAAAACATAGCAGCATCAAAGTACACAGAGTCCCTGGCAGAGACTAAGTACAGTCTTAAAGCTTTTCTCTTGAACACTGAAGTCCTGGATGGGCACATGCAAAGGGCCACGGTTAGTTAAATATACTCAGGGCACAGGACCTAGCCTTCAGACAAAGCCGGAACTCTCAGAAACTATGGTGATGAAGAAGGCTGCCTGAACATGGAAGGCAGGAGTTTGCAGGAAAGAATGGGTGCAAGTGGAGACTAGGAAAGGGAGGAGGAAAGGTTCCTATGCACAGGAAGATATAAGGGTTACACTCAGGGCTTGGAGTTTGGCTCAGTGGTTCAAGCGCCTGCTTGGCAATTGTGAGGTTTTGAGTTCGAATCCTGGTACCAACAACAACAAAAAAAGGATTACACTCTACATGCTTTTCAGCCCCCACGAATCCTTGTACCATGTTCTGCATCGTACAGAAGCTAACCAAGCAGTTGCATAGCTGGCAGAAAAGAAAGAAAACAGAAAAGAAATGAGAAGGGGAACATATGAGAATAATGGAATTAATAAGATGTTGTGTGTCAAAAGAACCTGAGAAAATACTGTTCCAGCTTTTGTTTTGCATGCAAGGACTCTGGAGTTTGAAGTGAAGTGACTTCCAGGGGACAGATCCAGCTGTGGCCTTGTCACACTGCAAAGAAGATCCCTGTGTCTAGTCCAGACTCTGTCCAGTGCTGCTGTGTGCCCAGCATGCAGAATACCACTAGACTTGGTGAGGCCTGCAGAAAGTGGCAGACCACACTCTTGTCAGGCTTGTAGCATTGAGAAAAAAGTTCTAAACTGGTGTCTAACTTTAACTCTGTAATTTACTGGGCACATCATATAAGAAGTTACTCAATGTTTTTAGCCAGTTTCTCACAGGCAAATGAGAGTTAACAGCTTTACTGCTCAACTCTGGAAAGAGGATCAAAGATTGAAAAGTGCCTTGTAAATGAATATGTCATAGAAACCCAAGGAATACTTTTCAGTACTGTCTGATTTCATAGAAGTACATGAAAAAGGCATATGGATGCAAGGAGCAGTGAGAGTGAACTTGGGATTTGAAGTTGGACAGATATATCTGTGTTAACAGAGATTCCATCCAATAAAAGCCACAAAGGAGCCAATGGGATGATGTTTACCTTCACGACATAAACCCTGCATGAACGCTCAAGGAGGGAGAGTGTGGGGAAATCAGAAGTCTAGTGGAATAAACCAGTTTGTTCTTTGATACTACAGGATTTTCTCTTGGCTTCAGTGGAATAACCAAGCTATGAAAGAAATAAAATTAGGAAAATTTGCATATGGCAACAATTAATAGAAAGCCTTTTAAGTTACACCTAGAAGTTCAAAACATTATCATAGCCTGCTTTTAAGAATATATACCAAAACTTTTCTCAGAACTCAAAAGCTCAAATTAAAGAGGGAGCAAGAGAGAAAGAAAGAAGAGAAATAGCAAAGGCGATCCTGGGCAACAAAGACAAGACAGGGGGCATCACAATTCCTAACCTGAAATTATAATAAAAAGCTACTGTGATAAAAACAGTGTGGTACTGGCAAAGAAACAGACCCAAGGATCAATGGAATAGATTAGAAGATCCAGAAACAATTCCAGACACACTAAGCTATCTTCTCTTTGACAAAAGTGCCAAACACATTCACTGTAAAAAAGATAGCCTTTTTAATAAATGGTGTTGGAAAAACTGGCTTTTCACGAGCCAAAGATTAAGATTAGACACATATCTTTCACCATGTACTAAGTTAAAATCTAAATGGATTAAATATCTCAACATTAAAAAGAAACATTAAATCTGCCGGAAGATAGAGTAGGTAAAACTCTTGAAGACACTGGTGTAGGCAAAGACTATGAATAAAAGCCAGACTGCACAGGAATTATTGCAAAGAATCAACAAATGGGATCTTATCCTATTGAAAAGTTTTTGCACAACAAGAGAAACCACCAACAAAGTGAAGACACAACTCACAATGTAGGAGAAAATGTGTGCCAGCTCTCCCTCAGATAATGGATTAATATCGAAAACCTATAAAGAACTTTAAAAAATCAGAACTCCAAGATTTAAAGACCCAATCCAAAAATGGACATCTGAGATGAACAAAGAAGTACAAACAGCAAATAAATACATGAAAAAATGTTCAACAGCACTGGCCATTCAAGAGATGCAAATGAAAGTAACACTGAGATTCCATCTCACCCCAGAAAGAATAACAAATGCTGGAGGGGCTGTGGGCAAAAAGGAACCCTTCTCCACTGTTGGTGAGAATGCAGGCTGGTGAAACCACTGTGGAAGTCAGTGTGGAGATTCCTCAAAAAGCTAGGATTGGAGGTCCCATTTGACGCAGCTATTTCCCTTCTGGGTATCTTCCCAAAAGAACTAAAAACATCCTACCACAGTGATATATGTGCACTTATGTTTATAGCTGTGCAATTCGTAATAGCTAGATCTTGGAAACAACCTAAATGTCCTCCACTGAGGAATGGATAAAAAAGATGTGGTATTTCTATATAATGGAATACTACTCAGATATAAAAAATGACAAACTAGACATTTTCACTCTTAAAGGGACGAATACTGAAAATATATTTCTCAGTGAACTAAATAAGCCACACATATGTAACCACTGCATTGTTGCACTGGTGTGATGAACTGAAACAAAATCTATATATACAAAAAATTAGTTAAGACAGTTAAAGAAAAAGAATTTTGAATGAAAAGTAGTTTTCTCAGGGTCATCTTCAGATTTCATTTTTAATGCAAAATGTTTATTTGAAAACAATAGAGCAATCATAAAAAAGACAGTCATATAGCAGGTTTCTCTTGATTCACTGAGGCAAAAGTTTTGTGCTAATAATTTGCTGGATAATGCTTCATGTCTATATTTTTTATCCTAAATAATTTCTGTGAATATAATAATATACAATGTGCTGATGATTGTTACTCTCTTATTGGCTGGTTGTGAAATTGTTTTGCTTTGATTTCCTACTTACCTTTTGTTTAAAATAAAAAAAAGAAAGAAGAGAGAAGACAAATGAACAAGACAATTTAAAGTACTTATATAATAAACTTTGGTGTGCATACACAATAAATCAAGATGAGGAAAGAATTCTCCAGGTCAATAAGAGAGGCTGGGTTACAACGTAATGGCTAGTGATGCAATTCAGAGAAGGTTTCTTGGAGGAGGTGAAGCTGGAGCCAGTTTATTCATGACAAATGAAATTAATTGGCAGAGCAGGTTTGGAAGTCCTTTTAAGACGAAGGAAATCAGAACAAAGAAAAGGAAGTGAAAAGTCGTTCTGCCTGTGAGAGCCTGCAAAGCGCTCTATGCTGTCATATAACATGGCAGGTGGGGAGAAGCCACTGCAGAGGAAAAAGCAGAAAATAGGAGCATATAAGTGCTTTCCTGTAGGCCAGTTCTATCCTGCTCCTTCCCTCTGAAAACACAGTAATGACCTAGTCTAGGTTTCTCACTTTCAGACTCCCCACAGTACAGCCTCTTTCAGCTTCTACCCCATATCATTCACAAGCATTGGTATTTATGTCTGCTGACTTCCAAAAGTCTCCTAGCTTACAGTCTCCATGAATAGGTAGAGGATCATATTACAGAATCACAACCACAAATAATTTCCATTGTGCTGAATATGAAAAGCATAAATATTTATTTTTAAGTCAAGTAATATACCCAAGTGTAGCTATTATGCAAACATTACTAGGAACAAAGCTTACTTCTTTCCTTTGGTTAATGTCTTTCTCTATGAACACTGTTACTTAAAATTTCTTCTGCATAAAGAAAGCCTGAATCTATTAGTATTTAACCTCAGATAATAACCTTCAGAAAAATCAAGCTTTAAAACAAATAATGATATGTTATGATTATAGTATTATTCTTTATTTCTTGAGCTTGGAGTGTTTCTATTTGTCTTTTTCAAAACTCTATTCCACTAACAAAAGAATGCTTCAAAATTCCAGAATCAAGGAAAATGAAATGTTAAAGGGATGCAAATGTTACTGAGTGGATGAATAAGTTTACTAGAAAATTATATCATATAAACATATGCACTAAGGCTGGAACACTAAAGGGGTAGAGAACTAGGAAAGCTGTCATTTTCAGACATTAGGGGTTGACTTATTAGTTCACATGAAATGATTTATTTTTCCTTCAGGGCTATTTCTTCAACTGAACTGGTGTCCAGTAAACATTCCAAGATAGAAGGCTGTCACTGGCAGGAGGGAATTCATTGTGTACCTTCTCAAAGTCCTTCCTGGGTTAGAGTGGGTTCCTAAAAATTTGGATGTGCTCAGACTTCACGTATGGAAAGAACAGATGGGCTCTATCACTCAGAATCAGGAAAAGGAAAAGATAATGGCTATAATTTGAATGTGTGAAAATAAATTCATGCTGAAAATAAATCCCCTTTGTATGGGTTATTGGAGGTAGAGCCCTTCGGAATTAAATTAAGTTATGAGAGATCCACTCTGGCAAAAGAGATTAATGCCTTTTGATACGGTGCTGTATCTCACTTTCTGCATTTTAAAGTCATAAGCAATGCTTCTATGGCATCGAAACTGTCTTTGAAAAATGGAAAGCATTTGGAATTATCAGAATAAATGCAAATGTTTTCTTGGTATGATACATATATTTTTGTAACTGATTTGATTTAGTGTGCTTTACTTCAATAAAGTATCAGTACATGAAATTAAAATAAATAAATAAGTAAAAATTTAAAAGATGAAAGAGGTCCCAGACACCTGCTAGGCCATCTTTTCCACCATATGAGGACACAGTTTCATCTCTCTTCTCCCTGTGAGAATACAAAGAGAAGGCACACCTTCGAAGAAAAGAACACAACTTTCCTAGCTATTGAATCTGCTGGCATTTTGACCTTGGACGTCCCAGAGTTCATAATCCTGACAAATTAAATTTCTGTTATTCATACTCTATGGTATTCTGTCACAGAACCAAGAACAAACAGCCCTACTTATTCCCCTCAGCCCAAGCCCTGTTGAAGGTAGTGGGAATACAGCAGTGTGCTAAACACATTTCATTCTGTCTTCAAGCCTACATTTTTGGGGAAAAAGTACAAAACAATATATGGCTTAACTAGAAAAGTCACACTATTATTAAGTCTGCATTCAGGTTACCCAGGTTTTTGTAAGAATACCATTCACTAGCTATGACACTGGGCAAGTTAGTTTAACAACTTCAGTTCTCTCTTGGAAAAAAGAACATTAAAAACTGTGCTTTTGAGGACTTGTCTTAGAAATACAGTCAAGAAACAAAGAAACTGATCACTACTGTGGTTATCTATGTGGAACACAATGTAGTACTGATAATTCTAACCCAGCACACACAAAAACAACTGTTTTAGACTAAAGACAGAGAACTAGAATTTGACTACTTCTGAAGAGATACTTTAGGTTGCAATCCTTGGTTTGCAGAGTACAACACTTAATAATAAAAAGTACACAGAACTTAGCAAAGCTACATATACACTTTGCAATTCTCATTAAATCAATTAAAATAAGTACATTAAAATATATACATCAGAATCAAAAATCTGTGTACTTAAATCAATTTTTAAAAATTTAAACTTTTGTTCATAGTTATTTAGCAGTTTTGAAGCAATAGTTTTCAATCAAATTGACTTCTGTCACTTGATCTTTGGTAGCAGCCTTTAAAATTTTTGAAAAAATTGTAGAAAAAATTGAAAATAGGAACAAAAGTACCAGCCACAGAATGCTTATGGACAGCTAGGTAACAGATTAGTTGAGTCACTGAAAATCATAATCTGGCTATGAAGATTTCGGAATGTTATTACTCAATATTTTTGTATGTGGTCCAAAAACCACCTTAACCTATCTCTTTAGAAGCAGTTATATTCTATATTCTGGACTTGCCTTTGGCCTCAGTCTAACTCTCTCATTTCACTGATGTGAAAATATAGTCTCAGAACATGAATTGATCTTTCCAAGGTTACAGAGATATTAAAGCAATCAGCTGAGAGACACAGGACTTTTGATTCATTTACCGCTTTCCATTCTGCAAAGGTCAAGTTCCTTCCACCATGATATGCTTTTTCTCTTTTGTCTTACTGGAAGTAGAACAGCCACAAAATGAAAAAATTCCACAAAAGAGTCACATGAGAGCATGACATATAAAGTCAAGTCAATTTATGGCTTTAAGCACCAATTCTTTTTGTGCCAGTGGAGACACTGGGTAATCAGCACTCCCACCGCAGTGCTATGCCCACAATTCTCTTGATCTGAGTATCACCAGAGTCCACAGATTTTCCTTTCATTCCATCAAGCTTACCCTTGACTTGGACACCAGACAGCTCATACCATCAGCTGCCCAAAAGCCCGCCTCTCTGAGATACATTTTTCT
>RJWM01002567.1:0-126666 GCA_004363535.1 Dasyprocta punctata | reverse complement strand
GTATCTAGATGTCCCCCCATAGCCTCATGCACTCATTGGTGGCTCTTGGGTGTATGATACTGATTCATGGACATGTGATACTGGATCATAGGTATGTGATACTGGATCATGCTGTGATACTGAATTAATTCACTGATGGATTTATAACTGGGTGTGATGTTGGAAGATAAAGCCCAGTGGAAAGATATGGGTCATTATGGGTGTACCCTTGAGAGTTCACTGCTTCCTTCATGCCCTGCCATGGACTGTTTCTCCTTTGCAATGCCCCTATGTCATGTTGTCCTGATTTGGGGCCAGCTGACTATGGACCAGCTGCCTAGGAAACCTCCGAACCAAAATAAACCTTTCCTCCTTTAACTTGCAGATGTTGGGTATTTTGTCCCAGCAGTGAGAAAGTAACTAAGATAGGTCCACACCTAGGAAAGAGGGCTGGGAGGCTCTACATATGGCCATCTGGGCAGAAATAGCAGGATCTTGAATGGAGAGTGTGGTCTGTAAGACTGGCATGTCCCCTTGACTCAAGATTCCTTTTCATGGTGAAAGGGCATGCTCAGAGCAGGGACAGAGTGGGTCCTTCATACAAGGGTCAAAATGACTCAAACAGGGTGACAAAGCCACTTCCTCTTCCTTCTAGTTCCTTCAGGTGGACCTGTGTGCCTTGGAAATGGTGCCTACATGTGGCCTACTCAAGCTCTTCCCTCACCCTTGTTTTCCAATGCTTTACCAGACTCCCAACAGGAAGCAGATGGCAAAATTAAATCAGATCATTTACAAAACTGGAGATGGGATGTGGGGGAACTATGATGAATATGTAGTAACCCAGGCCTAGCAACTCTGGAGGAATGGTTACCATCCTTAGGCCAAAGGAAAAGGGGAGGGAAGGACATTAGCACCTGGGAGGAGGGAGTTGAACTGAGGAGGACAAGAGGATTGTATGACTCTTGGTTGACAGACACCAAGATGCTTCACAGATAGGGATCCAAGACACTAAAGGTCACTCTCCTTCTTCTACTTTCCTACTGGTGTTTGGCCAAACTCAAGTGAAATCAGAGAGCATAGGGATCTGTTGTTGTTGCCCAGGTAGGTCAGCCTCTGTGGCAGAGCCTAGAATGGAGAAGGGTGGGAGGAGGGTCTTCAGGGCAACCAGAAAATTCAGTATAGTCATGAAATAGTAACTCAAGTAAAATTATCCATAGCAAAAGATGAAAGATGAGCATTTACAAACAGAGCTTGGTGACATAGTCAATTAAAACTGAAGTCGAGATAACAATGTGTACACCTAATATGTGGCACAGAGTGATGGGGCATAAGTGACAGGAAGCTCCCCGCACCAATGTTTCCTATAGAAGAGTTCAGATTCTTCCCAGAGGTGCCCAGCTCACAGAGGACAGAAACTAGAGTGTAGGCCTACCTCGGCTGGTGGCTTTGTCTACATCTACCCTTCTGCAGAACTGAAAAACACAGGGGAGAGGAGGAGAATAGACTGGGACAGATTCATGCTGAGTGAGAAGGCACAAGGGACATCAAAGGGGAGTAGCCAGCCAGCAACTGAACATGGAGGACTACACCAAACAGGAAAGAGAAAACCAAAGCCAAAACCAAACAAAACCCAGAAGCTGGCTCAGGCACCAGGGGCTCACAGGAAGCCTAGAGTCATGTGCTAGGAGGAGGCCATTTTTTCCCCCTCCTTTTTCTTTCTCCTCCCTATTTTTTCCTTCTCATGTCCACTTGCTCTCTTCTTTGCCACTTTGCACACCTCTGCTTTCCTCTACCACCAGCCCACCGAGAAGGTTCCAGTACTTTCCTGAGTTTACCCGCAACCTAGTGATGGCCAGTGGCCTTCTAATGAGGACCATATTGAAAATCAAACAACAGGAAATATAAATGGACTAAATTAAAAGAATAATGAAAAAGAATGACAGGAACTGGCTGTGATATTGGGTACTTAAATGGAAAGCCTACACAGTTTTCCACTGAAATGTCATCTGATCAGAGAGCATATGCACTGGGGAGACGTGGATTTTTCTGGAGCTGTGACATGAAGAAGCCTTCTCCCAGGAGCTGTTCTCTCAGTCTGTGACTTAGCTCAGTCCCACAGACAAACACTCGCTCAGCGCATCCTGAACAGTGTTGATCTGAATGGAAAATGTGCCAGCTGTCTCATCGTTCCTGGTAGATTTCTTAATTAACTTGCTGATTCTGTCACTGCTTTGGAGTGGAGCTCTGCCTCTGCTATTTTTAGGGGCTTGTACTAGGAACCCACCTGCCATTCAGCTAGGCTGTCTTCATATGTGACATGAATGTGGGCACCACTGGTCACACAGGGGAGAGGTGCTGCCTATGTGAGGCATCCAGGACCCTCACCTGCCTGGCTTCTTTAGAGCTCTCTGGTCCCATAGCCTCCTTCCACTTCTGCCAGCCCAGTTTCTGGACCAGCTCCTGGCTTTAACTAGTCCATCAGCCAACACTATGGCTCTGAGAAGCCAGCTTAGGAGGACGCTTAGTCGATTAGGCTAAGTCATAAAGCCTTGGAGCCCCACCCTGAAGAGAACCAAGCAGCATCCTGTGCTAGTGAATTGCAAACTGAATTTCACTGTATTCTTGATCTCACTTGATGCCATGGCCGTGGTCAGTCCTCTGGCCAATGGGTGCCACGGTTGCAAGGTATTGGAGTGGGAGCATATTAAAACATGAACCATTTACTCCAAAGCCTTTATTTTATAGGTGCAGAAAATGTGGTCTGGAAGCACAAAATGACTTCTGATTTATTCAGTAGTCAATGCAAGTGATACAGGTTAGAGGCCGAATGGGAGCAAGATCTGGGTTTTCTTCCTTTCCTTTTTTTTCCCCAATTTTTATTTTTTTATTAGTACATGCTTGCAGTATATAATGTTCACATTCCTCACAGGTAGTTGATAAATGTTCATGACACATCTTAATTCTTTTTTCATTCTCTTCCTTCTATTTTTTGGTACCCTTTCATTTGCAAAGATCTATCTCCCTGTTTTTTTTTTTTTTTTTTTTTTTTTTTTTTTTTTTTTTTTTTTTTTTTTTTTTTTTTTTTTTTTTTTTTTTTTTTTTTTTTTTTTTTTTTTTTTTTTTTTGCGGCACTGGGGATTGAACTCACAGCCTTGCGCTTGCCGGGGCAGGCGCTTAAGCCGCTAAGCCAAACTCCCCAGCCCTGGTTTTTTGAGGCAGGGTCGCACTATGTAGCTCAGGCCGGCCTTGCACTCGCATTGTAGCCCAAGCCGGCCTCGAACTCACAACGCTCCGCCTACGTCAGCCTCCCGAGTGCTGGGATTAAAGGCGTGCACCACCACGCCCGGCTATCTCCCTGTTTTCTATTACCAATCTTTTATTTTGCCCTTCATTTATATTTTGGGTTTCTCATACAAGAGAAACCATGCAATATTTAAGCTTATGTGTCAAATTGATTTCACTTAACATTATGGTCTCAGGGTACATCCAGTACCACAAACAAACAAACAAAAAATTCAGATGCCCACCAAATACATAAAAAGGTTCCAAATAATTTTATTAACTTAAAAAATGCATATATGTACTAGTGTAATAGTATTGCACTAATGTGAATTTCTTGGTTTTGATCATTGTCCTGTGGCTACATAAAATGTTGACATTGGGGGAAGCTGGATTAAGGGTATGTGGGAAATTTATGCACTATTTTGAAACTTTCTAAAACAGTAAAATTAGTTCAACTTAAAGGGTTACAACTGTATAGTAGTTATGTTTTAACATTAGAGTATGGGAACAATGACTTAGCACTTTTAGTCGCTTTTTTATCCCCTCTGTTCACCATACTACACAGTTCTGAAATGAAATAACCATTGTTCACATTGCCATGAAAAGCTCCTAGATAGTCACTTTGCCACCAAGTTATTAAACTTTCCCTGATCACTAATAGAAAACTACTAAAAAGAAAAAAACGACATTTCCTTTGTAAAGATTAGGTCAAAAGTGATAAGACAAATTCATTAAGCATTACCATTATCTTTCTTTGCTCCTTGCAAAGCTGTTTTTGAATAGTTCCAGAAGAAGATGTAACATTGTTGCCCTGATATATATATTTTAGAACTTAATCTACCTAGAAAAAGATACATACATACATTTATTCACACACATACATGTCCTAATGAAAGGTTACAGTGTATGCTTGAATAAAAAAAAATTACAGTATAAGACACATTGTCATTAATTTCCCTCAAAAATATTCCCAACCTCAAACACAGTTATCCTATCATTCTTGCCACTTTCTGAAGCAGTTCTGGAAGTCTTCTTTCATGAGTGTCTTCATGAAATGTGATTTAAGAAATAAAGTGCTACTGCCAATTGCCACCCATCTGAAAATCAGGTTCATAAAAACATAACACTGGGTCCTCATTCACCATATTCACTGGCTCTGGCATTGCATGACTTTCAGCTCTTCCTCAAAGTCAAAATGACCCTGAAAGGTAATTGTTTTTAATCAATTCAGGATGTCAAGATGGTCACAACTGTGCAACTAAGAACACTCATGAAAGAGGACTTTCAGAACTGCTTCAGAGAGTTGCAAGGACAATGGAATGGATTCAAATGAGGGGGAAACAAGCTTAAAGAACTCATGGTTTCTTTTATATGAAAAACCAATATATAATGTGCAAAATAAAAGACAGACAATAGGAAAAAGAGAGACAAAAGTTACTGTAATCCAGCATGGACAAATGTATCTAAAAGTGTACCTTAGCCGGGTGTGGTGGCGCACGCCTTTAAGCCCAGCACTTGGGAAGTTGAGGTAGGTGGAGCATTGTGAGTTCGAGGCCTGCTTGGGCTACAACGCGAGCGCAAGGCTGGCCTGAGCTACACAGTGCGACCCTGCCTCAAAAAACCAGGGCTGGGAGTTTGGCTCAGTGACTTAAGCACCTATCTGACAGGCATGGGGTTGTGAGTTCAGTCCCCAGTGCTGCAAAAAAAACAACAACAACAACAAAAAAAAGTGTACCTTGATTCAGTATAATTGTTTTATGTGTTTTATCTATATTTTGGCCTGTTAGTTAATCTGTATTTATGATAATTAACTTGATAAAGACTTAAACAATTAATCTGATGCCAAAAATAATTTTTTTAAAAGGGGGTGGAAGGGAAGGGGGAAAAAAAAAAGAGAGTAGAGATGTGTTATGTGCATGTACAAATTCCCCACAATAAATGTAATCATTATGTTCTACACACATGGACTAACAGCAATTTTAAAAAGCATGTGGGAGTATTTGGAAGGGTACTAATGGCAATGCATCTTTTACTGTGATGAATTTTTTGTAATTTAAACATTCGGTGTACTTTTTGGTCACATCTCATGTAACGGACAATGCACTCTATGGTCCAAGAAGTAAACACATGCAGCCCTTCAGACACTCGGCCACATGGCTCCCAGTGACAACCTCTGCTCCCCAGAGGCAATCTGCTCTCTTCTTGGTTATCTGGTCCTTTTCATCTCATGCTGTGCACACAGTTTCTTTTACCTGTTTTAAAGATTAAATATTTTTATAGATGAAACCAGATTCTTGTATTCTTTCATATCTTATCTCATTATGTTTGTGAGAGTGATCCACATTGTTGTGCAGCTATAGGTCATTATTGTGCTTGATCTCATTCACTGTCTTAAAGATTCAGTTTTATTTCATTTGTAATCAGTAAGTAATAATTGTATATGTGCATGGGTACAGTGTGATGTCATGGTGTGCATGTACATTGCAGGATGATGAACTCAAGCTAATTAATGGCATGGAACACTTCACATGCTTATCATTTACTTTGGGGGAGAATGTTTAATCTTTTTCAGCAATTTCAAAATATATTTTATTGTTAGCAACAGTCACCGTGCTGTGGAATTGATTACAAAAACTTTTCTCTCCCATCTAACTGTGGTTTTGTACCCTTTGAAGGACATCTGCTCTGTCCTTGGCCACCGCACCCTGCCGAGTGAGGATCAGTCATGACCTACTCTCAACTTCTTTGAGCTCAACCTTTTGTTGTTCTTGGTGCTGAGAATATTGAGCCCCAGGCCATGTGAAGGCAAAGCTTTCACCCTCCACCCACTGAGCCACACACTCAGCCCTCAACTTTTCTAGATTCAACATATGTAAGTAAAATCATTCACTCACTCTTTAACCCGCTGTAACCAGACTGCCTGTCTGTTTTTGCACCTGGCACGTCCCTCACTTGGAATGGCATATGCTCTCCGTCATCTCCACACTCTACTCTAAATCTCTGGCATTCACTTGGCAAACTGTGCTCCTCCTTGAGAGCCTGGCTTCTCTTTCTTCTCCTGTGAAGTTGACTCATTCCTCCCTCCACTGTGTTACTATAGTACTTTGCATATCTTGGCTTTGTGCAATTTTCATGTCTTATACTTTGCAATTTAAAAACTGTAAAAAAGTATGTACATTGATCTCCCCTTTGAGTCCTTTATTTAATGATCAGAACATACCTTTTTATCCTGAACAATAAGTATATGTTCATGAATAAATACACATAATTACTATCCACTTATACTGGACTAAAATTCAGCCATCTCTGGATATATAAAGATATGTACAGGAAATCCTGTATATATCTATGTAGGGAATATATATATGTGTATATACACACATATATATATTTTTTCCTCTAAGAAGCATCTTGGTCGTAGGATTCCATAATATGCCCTGGATACCCTACTATATACTGTAAAAAGGCTTCTCCTTCCAAGATAAAATGCCTTCCAGAATGTGTGTGTGTGTGTGTGTGTGTGATAAGTTGCTATCACAAATCTGGCTAAGATTCATAATGCTTCAGTGTCAGATATAATCAGGATAATTATTCAAAGCTGTCAACTTGATCATCTGAGGCAATCAGCAATTAGGCATTTGGCCTCCCCCGGAGGGCTGTTGAGAATTCAAACCCAGGAGCCACGGGAACTGAAGGAGAACTGGCAGGTACTTTCCCCAGGAGTAAGGTCCAAAGTGCCATGTGGCTGTGGCACTGCTCTATGCTTCTTCATTAACACTGAATAGTCAACAGGTCACACCCTAGGCCCCAGTCAGCAGCACACAGCACACAGCAGTATTTCATAAGAAATAAACATTGTGCAGCACACAATGGCACTGTCTCTGCACATGTAGTGCACTTTGGTTCTCGGAGCACTTTCCTTCACAATGCAGTACCTCATCCACGCCTTGCAGCCACACATGCATGGTGTCCTCGGTGTACAAGTGGGGAAACAGAGGCCAAAAGCAGGGCTGTTGTCTTCGCCCAGGCAGAAAGTAAGTGAGAACACCTCTGCTGTTTCATCCACAGGTCTCTCAGCTTAAAGCCTGACTATCAAGAGATTATTTAGAGATCCTCATTGTGAAGTATCTCAACAAAGCTGCACATTACCTTATACGCACTTCTAAGATTATTTGGCATTATACCACTAAATGCATTCTAGATTACTCTAGATTAGGAAAGAATTTTGGAGGTCATTATCCTTCCATATGTGGAAGGAACCCCATTTACCAACTGCTATGGTTTGCACGGGTGCCCTGCAATGGTCCGTGTGTTAAAGGATGGTGCAACTGGGAAGGGTAGCACCTTTAGGAGGTGGAGCCTTGTGGAGTCTGCTGGGTGCTGGGGGCTGTGCCCTAGAGGGGATCTTGGAATCCCAGTCTCTTCTTGGCTCAGATGTGAAGCGTTTAGCCCACCACACACTCCCACTACAATGTACCACCCTCACTGGACGCCCAGAGAATGGGACCACCCAGTCTTGGACCAGAACTCCATGACCTAAAGTAATTTTTCCACTTATAAGTTAATTATCCCAGATATTTTGTTATATAAATGCAAAGTTAACTGGTTCATCAACCCTTGGCCGTGGTAGGTCTTCCTTACATTGGATCTCTCTCAAGTTTCTTCCCCAGAGTCTTAACTTGTCTTCAGTTAATGGGATCTATGAAAAATGTCTACTTTCTGTTCAAATATTTGTGTAGGGACTGCTCTCTTTTCTGGCTCAAACAGCCCTGTTTTCTTTCTTGAATTATTACTATTAGAACATTTAATAATTTCTGGCTGGGTGTGGTGATGCATGGCTGTAATCCCAGCACTTGAAAGGCTGAGGCAGGAGGATCATCATGAGTTCAAGGCCACCCTGGGCTCCATCTCCATGGTGAGATCTTGTTTCAAAGCAAAGCAAAACAAAACGAACAAAATTTCTGACATTTTTGAGCACATAGAATGCTAAGTCCTATAAACAGATTGTTTTATGTAAGCACCCCGACAAGTCCATGGGAACAGCACATATTATATATGTGGCTCTGTCACCTAACAATAACTTGTGTAATGTCTGTGCACCCAGCTTGTGGTCAGGAATCCTTTCTAGGAGATGCGCAGGGAGCAGTGTTGTCTGTAGCCATGGGTTCCGCATCAGCAGATTCAACCTGTCATTATGAAAGCATGGGGGAGCGAGGGGTGTTCACTGAGTTTTGACAGGAAGGTGACATAACCTATTTTAGTTGCTCTAAATCACAGGTGCTGGCTTGTTTGTTGACAATCATCAGCCCCACCCATCACTTCCCTCTCCTTGACATCAGTTTTCAGATTCCTTCTCTTCCCTGCTAGCAGGAGGCACTCGAGTGAAATGGGAAGGTGATGGGAAGATGTCACGCTGTCCAGGTGGGAAATGAAGCAGGTAGGTTGCCACTGGCGACTGCTGGGGTTTGGTAGGTGCTTCCTAGAGGCCTCCTGCCCATCACCTACTCAATACTACTGCGGCCAAAGGCTTTCATGGGTCTTGCGCTCCCAATCTGAAAACCAGTGGAGGCTTCCTGACTTCTCTTTCCCTGGTCCCTCTAGCAGCTGTGAAACCCGTTTCCTGGTGAAATCTGACAAGAGTAGTTTTTAGTAATTCTCACCCAGAAATTGACCTACACCAACACCATATATTCAGATCTCCTGCATTTTGGACCAGTTTCCCCGAGGTTTCCACCTCACCTCTCCCTGTTACAAAGATAACTTCCAAACTGTACTGCTACCTCTGGCTACTCTCCTTTGTGACACACTGATATTTCCAACCCTTCCCTTCAGCTGGATGATCTGCTGGAACCTCAAACTAACAAATTCAAAAATAAGAATTGTCTTTTTTGAAGTACCATAGTTCCTTTCCGTGAGTCTTCATTTGTTTTAAACATAGTATCATTAATTACTCTAATTTTCTGGTTCAAACTTACAGCCATAATATAATTTACTCCTTCAGGTAAAATATTTGAAAACTTAACTTTGTGCCTCTGGGTGCCGGGAATGTAATGTTTAACAAGCTAAATGTGTTCTTTGTTCTTGAGAAGCTTATAGTCTAGCAGAGGATCTAGGAAAAATCTAACAGGGTTATGAAATAGTTCCCTTTTGTCCTTTAACTATGGCCAGCAACTTAAAAAACTTCTTTAGCGCTCCTGAAATCTCCCTTGAATTCTTCTTGCCTTTTCCATTTCTTTCTTACCAGCCAAAAGCCTTCTGCACCTAGACTACTCCTCTAGCTTACTACACATTCTTATTGTATTGTGGACACTCTGGGCTAATTTGGTAAGACATACAGACACACGTGCTGTATTTTGCAATGGCTTCAGGGATCACTGATCATCCATCAGAAGCCAAAGCCTAGATCCCTTGGGGGTTCTTTCACTGACCCATAGAATTGTACCTGTGTGTGTCTCCCTTATTCATCATTCTCACTGAGGGCTGTGCCTTTGTACAGAGCAATCCTACCATATCTTTTGCTTGCTTAGAAGTTGTCCATGGCTCATTTCCAGCACAAGTAGTGCCCAGTCCATCACCCTGATCACCAGTAAAGTCTCCATTTACCCAGAGCTCTTATATCTTTAAGTTACTTTGACACTTTGTTCTCTGAACTCATACTTGACCTTTTTTCAAAGGTGATCATCTGCACACTTTCAGTGTAAGAGCAGATATCATCTTATTTTTGTACCTCTCAAAGCACCTGACATTATGCCTAGTCCAAAGTAGAACTTTTACAAAAACTTTATACTAAATGAAACCCAAATATCTTAGTCCCCTTCACCCAATAGTCTGTTCTTTATAACTGTACTTCAATATTTGAAGACAATTCCCTTGTCCTTGTTCCTTATCTCCATAAAATCTAGATGATACTGGCTCACTTGGTTGTCCAGTTGAATGCAAACACAGCTCAATATTAGCACAAAATAATCAAGAAGTCCTAAAGGACTTATCACCCAAACTTTGACACTCCCTCTAATGTGGCATAAACACAGTATCTCTTCACCCCCTTTCATCCACCACCTCTTAGCTAAAATAAGTAGATACTTCCACTCCCTTTTCAAAGTCATTTAAAAAATATAAACAAGAAAGCTGACCAAACATTTGCAGCTTCTGGAACAAATTCATGAACCAATGTCATACAGGAGAGATAGCAATTAGTTCTAGTTCTGACAAAAAGCAAAACAAAACTGTGACTGAGGACAAAAATTTAACGTCTTTGAGTATATTTTTCCACTTCTGGCACATGAGAGTACAAGAATTCTTGCTACTGAAAATAAGAGTGTGTCTTGGGACTGGGGAACAGGCATTTTAATAATATTGTAAATTTACAAATACTGAAGTTGCAAGTAAGAAAGGCACAAATCATTACTTCTCTTTAAATGCTTTTGAGTTTAATGTTTTTAAACTATCCAGATCTCTCTCTCTCTTACACACACACACACACACACACACACACACACACACCTACCTCTTTGGTCTGTTCATTTCTATCATCTCATATATGTACTTCAACTTGAAAGGAGGCCAAAAAGGAGGTGCAATGACTACACCTATTTACACCTGCCTGATACAGCCACTTCCATTGGAGATGGGTCAAATGCAGAACACATTCTTTAGAATGGCCAATTCTTCCCAGCCATTCCTTGAACATTTGGGCCAATATTTATATTCTTTGCCAAAGCATTTGAGGTACCACCCATTGAAATACTTATTTTGCCCTTAAAGTGAATTCTAAAAATAATTCACTAGCCAGGTGTGGTGATGCATGCCTGTGGTGAGACAAGAAGACTGTTGCAAGTTTGAGACCAGCCTGGGCCACAAAGTGAGCTCAAGGCTAGCCTGAACTGCACAGCGAGACCCTCTCAGAAAGACCAAAAACAAAAACAAAAAACAAAAAACAAACAAAAAACCCCCTCATTTCCTTAATTTCTTCTGAAACAACTTTTGAAATATGCTTTCAAAGATAGTTCCTTCTGTTAAGAAACTACCCATGAGTGACTGAAGGCTAAGCTTGGACTAAATTAATATGTTAACGAGCACAAAGTCAAAACTGATTTTTATGAGAAAATAAATGTTTTTTTCAAACTACTCATGCTAATGACCTCAGTCATCTTCCATTGGATAGATTATTTCGACGGGAGTGGCTAAATCTGAAAAAGGACATATTACACAATTATGTTTAATTATGTAAGCTTTCCAACCTTTTAAGTTTATATACCCTAAAAATAAGGATCTTAATAAAATGATGATAAAAATTTGAGAAAGCTCGCATGAAGTATAACCCATGTCTTCTGGCAATTTTTTTGGTACATGATACTTGAGTTTAGTTCCATGTGTTATAGCAGAATGGCCACAGAAACACATCATTGACATTGTTACATTCTTAAAATATCAGTCGAATACATTTATAAGGCTATTTTCCCTTCCCTTGCAATTTCTGAAGTTGTTCTAATTTAGCTAAGACTAAGAAATGACCCATTTGCACCTGAGTTGGAGCAGTGAGCTCTTCAAACAGTGGTAAAATTTGTCTTTAATATCAAGACTAAAAATTAACTATTAAAATAATACCCTGTATGATTATTTTTTGAGATAAAACTTTTTACTATAAACCAAAGGAGCATCACTGAAAAGCAGATGTCAAAAGAGAGACCATTTCAAGGGGAAAAAGATGGCAGGCACCACTGAAACCAAGAAATACTCAGCATGGGGACTTGTGCTTGTTTGCCCATAGCCAGACAGTCCTGTCTTTCTGAAAGCTATACTGTTCATTTACAGAAGGAGCGCACAAATATGGGCTAATATGGCAGATCAAACCTATACACCTGATTTCTTCACAAAAGTTTGGCAAAATTAAGAGTAAAGAAATAAAAGAACAAAAGAGAACAGCAATGGAACATGGGGACCTCATGTTTTAGATAAGCAGGTACTTTGATAATTAGTATCTAGAGAGAAAATGCACTGAAAAACAAAGGATAAAGTAATACAGATTTAATGAAAACAGAGATGCCAAAACAATTCTTAAATGCTAGCAGTCAGGCCCTTATCCTCTCAGCTGGCCATTCTCAGACTTCTCTACAGAATATGAGCAGTAGAGACAAGGCCTAAGTGATTCCCCAACAGAGAGACCACCCAGGCCCTCCCACAGATGAGCTCAAAGTTGGTAAGCTTGATTCACGTTTTCAAAACTTCCAACCAAAATTTCAGTCTTATTCATGGGCAGAAAACCAAGGATTACCACACACTGGAGAAATCTATTATAAGGAAGACAAGAGAATAAGAGAACAAATCAAACAAGCAGATAAAATCAATTTCACAAAACAGAAATGACAGGAACAGTATAAACAAGAGTTGAGAGAAAATTTCCTAGAAAGAGGAGCAAAAAATAAAGATGGAGAACTGGAGACAAGGGAAACAGAAGAAAAGTCCAAAAAAGTCCAATATTTGAATAATGATATTTTTAGAAAGGGCAAACAGAGAAAATTAACGTATGCAATTCACTAATGAAATAAGATAAAAGATTTCCCCAGGGCTGGACATCAGTGTCCAGCACAATGAATTAAAATAGAGTTGCTCCTAGGAACATCATTTTGAAATTTCAGAACATAAGGTAAACTTGGAATAAGCTTGCACAGTGGGAGAAAACAAAGTTTAGGAGTGGTTTTGGATTTTTCATTAGCAGTACTGAAGGCAAGAAGGTGATAATGTCTTCACATTTCTGATGGAAAACATATCTACAACTGAGAATTCTGTATCCAACCAAACTATCCACTGAGACAGAATATTATTTTCAGACACATAAATTATTAAAGGAATTATCTCTCAAGAAATCATGAAGAATGCCACTTCAGCAAACAGAGAATTTAAAGAGTACATCAAGGTACAGTACACACAGGGATTTAGGAAAAGAGGGTCCAAGAAAGGAGACAGAAAGGAAATCCTAGGAATGACTGCTATATACCAGATCTGAGTACCGTAACCCAAGAGACAGATGCTGAAGAACCATCAGCACCAATTTCCACTGACATTATACCAACAGGCTACGAAGGTCTGTTTGGTCCAGATTCTTGTCCATACTTATCTGGATTTTGACCAAGTCTAATGTCTCTATTCTCACTGCCATGCCCTGGAGAGTTATCAGCTCAGACTGTTACTTTGCACCCCAAGCTCGCCCCTAAGTGTCATGCTTTAATCTATTCCAGAAAATGGGAGGGAAACTATGGTGATCTTAGATACAGAAAACAGCAGATCACTTCCCCCTTCAGGCTGTTTTTCTGCCATGTGTTAGTAGACCTGTGAAGATATTCCCAATGGTTAAGTCTAGGTCTTGCTTGTGACTTTTAAAACTTACTAGAAAAGCCAGAGCTAAACATACTAGGAAAGCCAGAGATGCTCTTAGTTTAAAAGCTGTTCTCTGAGTAGACATTATCAGCCTTTCCTTATACAGTCTAGCTGTGTTTTGTTACTCAGCTTTTAAAAACTGAACAACATAGTACGCAGATACATGCATAGCTAGCAAAACTCTTTAAGAAATGAGTGTGACACAGAAATCAAAATAATGCCCACTGTGGATGGCAAGGAGAGACATAGAAGTGGAACTAAATAAAGGAACTCAGAGGGCTTATTAAGACATGGGTCTTCTGTAAGTAAATATACACAATTACAGCACAGCCTTGCAAGGTAGAACCTCCTCCTTCTACAAAAAATGCAATGCTTTTATTGACATACCACCCTCAGGATTCCCCTCCACCCAAAAAAAGTCACAAGTCACTGCTTTGTGAATATTACTGGGGTGTTGGCCCCTCATTCTGCAGTGCAACATGAAGGTCCAGGAGACAGAAGCAAAGTTCACAGGACTGACAGCCTGTAGTTTTGGGTCTTCTCTCTTATCACAGTAACATTTCAGGTAATTTTACAAAACATTTTTCTGTCCCAATGGTCAGCATCTATTTGAGATGACATTCGAGAATACCTTGTTTAACATCTCAAAAATGTTTGCTTTAAATCAAAGTTTGAGAAAATGGATCTGAAAACATGGTACACACAATTCAGATCTACATAATTCAACCTGCAGATTCCCTTATGGTTCACAAGCTGCCAACTTCTGAATAAGATGTACAAACCATACAGATTAGGGTTCCGGAAGCCAACATTCGAGGTCAAACATCTATCCTCTTCCGGTCAGTGGTGTGATCTCTTTCCAAAATTAGGCTCTCCCTGAAATGGGCCATCATTAAGACATGGTCATCTTCCTCAGTGTTTCCCCATCTGTCCCATCCTGGCACTCACGAGGTAGTATGACCTGTGCTGCATACAGGCTGGCCCTCCTGCCAGGTCTCCCCAGCAGAATCGGCATCACAGCACGTCAGCTGGGCACATGCAGCTTCTCAGCTGGAAGGCCTGGCCCACATCGACAACAGCACATAAGGAGTGCTCATCTACTGAGAGCCACAGAAGTATTTGAGGACAAGATGGTGGTGACTGACAAGAAATGATCTTTTGTTTTCCTAATTTTACCTTCTAAACCATCTTCCCTGTGGCTGAAGATGACAAGCCAAATGGAAAAATGGGATGGCACTTGCCACAAAACATTTCAAACTGGCACTCAATAGAATACAAAAACAAAAGCAAGAACAACCCAGAGGGTCATCATCAAGTTTTCTGTTTTATTTAAGATTTTAGTTTTAATTCTGAAGAAAGAGGTACATTTCTTTGTTTTTAGTTTTAGCGTCAGGTTATACCAGGTTTCTGTTTTCTTTTCTCCTGTCTTCAATACTGCACAAACGTCCAGAAACTACAGGGTTAAGTAAAAGCTGCAGGCAAAGAGGTCAGAGAGTTGCTCTTGTTGGTGATCAGATGGCCCCAGAGCAGTGCTATCTCAGAGTGCCCTCGTCAGGTGGATTAAAGGTCAAAGAAAAAAAAGATTCTGACAGAGGAGAAAGACTGAAGAAATCACTTACATTTCAGCTCTTACATTATGTATAGGTATTAAATCTGTGAGTACTTTTTCTTTAAAATATTTGAGTTTACTTTAAATCTAAAGCCAAAATTTTTCTCCTTTAAAAAAAAATCACTTCTCCCTCCTTATAAACTCTTTAGCAATATGCCAGTTACTACTACAGATCAGTTTATCTTTCCATCAACTTCTGATCAATTCTTTTGCTTACTGACACACTCAAGTCCTTCCCATCAACTTGAAAAAAGAATTAAAAAATTAAATTAAAAGCATTTTTCCTGCAATAATGATAAGCTGAATACAAGATGGATACCAGGACCACTGCCTTCCCCCATGCATTTAGCAATCTCATTTAAATTAACCTTGTTTTCAAACTTCTGCAGTTGATAATGCATTTACTTGACCTTTCCTATAGATTAATTGTCATTTTCTGCTAGGCAGATTATGTCATTATTATGCGCAACAGACAAACAGTAATTTTGTAAGTATCGAGACTGCCCTTTGATTTCTTTTTTCCCTCTCCTTTTTTAAAAAGGCATTTTTAAGAAACATTCAACATTGTCACTCAAATGCTAGATCAAAAGAAACTTTTACAATTAAAAAAAGATGGTAATGACCCTGTGATCGCATTGCATCTGGGGGCAAGGAGAAAAAAAAATGATCAGGAACTGGATTCTTCAGAACTTAAGAGATGAGAAGGGAGCTGTGGGTGGGCTGAGAAGGAGAAAACAGGGTGGGACAAATCCTGCATTTTCTATTGGTTTCTCCTCATGCCTAGTGGCGGTCCAGTGTGGAGCTCTGTAGAAGATCTGTGGGGGTTTTGCTGGGGGGTCTGAAGGCTGTCTGAAAGCCTGGGGGTGGGGAGTGGAAGCTGGAAGGATTTGAGGGAGGAGGGTAGGGATTCCAGCTGGCTCTGTGCAGAGGGATCTGTGTGCTGAAAGGGGCGCTGTGGTGGGTCTGTGACGGGGCAGCGCTGGGGCCGTCCATCTCTGTGAGGGCCTGGAGGGATTTTAGCCAGTGTGGAGGATTGTCGTCTTGAAGAGAGTCTAAACTGTTTCCTGAAGAGGCTGGAATACCTGCACAGAGAACAGAGAAAGAGAAAGAAAACAGTGAGTCCATACAGAAAGAGTAAGACATTTGTCAAACAAATGTAAAAGACAGAAGTGATTAATTTATCCAAGAAACACAGAAATTATAATTTTAAATTTCTTCTTAAAAATACCTTTTAAATCTTATTTTCCTTTTATCTACCCTCACCTCGAGCAAGGACCAAGATTTACTGTCACACAAACCCATGCCTCCTCTTCACTACAAGAGACTTATTCCCACTGTCACAAAGGAAGAAGGCAAGAAAATAACTTCCCAGAACTGAGTGACAGTATCTTCCCATTGTGCTTGCCTTTGTCTAACAGGGACACCTAACAAGACAGCCTTATAATAGAGAGCTTTATAAAAAAAAGTGGAGTATGTTCCTAAGATGGTTCAGTCAGATGCTTTTGTACTTTGAGGCCTACAAAATACACACAAGCTGCCAGACATCAGCACCTATGTTGACCAAAAGGAGCAAGCAAGGCACCTGATGCCTCAGGACACGAGGCTGACACATCCACTGAGACCCCAAGAAGGAAGCAGGCCACCCCTCACTTGTGGCTTTGTGCAAAGAAATGATGTTGAAGATACCTCTTGTTTTCATTGATTCTGTGCTAAAAACCAAACTGATGGCCATGATTGGAGCTGAAGGGAGTGAGAAAGTTACCTGTGATGATCGCTGGGTCTGTCCAGCTGCCAGGGCTGTCCCAACTCACGCTGTCGGTGGTGGCAGTGTTGGACGGTGGTGCACTGTGGTTGGCGTTGGAGGGGGAGGAAGAATTGGGCAGTCCACCAAAGCTGATGTTAATGTTGGGTAGAAGTGCCCTTAGCCCGTCCTGCCATTCCTTCATATTTAAACTCTCTACAGAACTGCTGTTGTCTGGGAGATTTACCAACAAAAAAATGAAAGATAAAAAAAAAAAAATAAAAAGCTGACGTTAGAAACATATGTTGTTCTTTAGCGGTTACGTGGGAGAAGACTTACTCTTTATCGAGCACTTAAAATGGGTTGTCCTAGTGAGATACACTGGGGAGGGTTATTGCTTGTGAGCTCAAAGCCCTTAGAAGAAGAGAGGGATAAACGTGCTTCAAGATCAGGAGAGGGAGCCTCTTGTCTTTCTAGTCTCTTCACCACTATGTGTGTACAAATCAATATTCCAGCTTAAAGACTCAATGTTCCAGAGCACAATCTAGTTCTAGGGAGGCATTTAGCCAGCAGAGCTGAGGTACACTATAAAAATGCAAGTCTGTGAAGTTATAGGAACTTACTTCTGAGCCCATTATATGGAAAGAAAGTCACTTTATGAAGAATAAACATACAATAGAAGAAAGAAAAATAAGTTCTCTTGATTGTAAAACCAGTAATGTTTTTCAGAAGAGAAAGTAGTAATGAAGCAGCCTTTGACTTTGAAAGGAGTATTTTCCCATTAATCACAAGGATCAAGGAAGGAAGAGCTAGGACACCTTTTAAATGGAGTAATTTCCAGCAGCCTATTCTAATCTTTAACAGTTCTACCAATTTTTCAACATCTGAGCCTTGAAGTCCTACAGTGTTCATAGTCTATTTATGACTAGAGCCACATGTCAGACACTGTCAAAGCAAAACGTCTTTTTATAAATTGTGACTAAGTTAACTTGACCCACTACTATTCAGAATCCACATGGTATACCTACTTGGCTTAGAGGCTAAGTAAAGTCTACCAACTACTAAGAGTAACTGTTTTATTGAAAATAGGAACATGAATCAAATTAACAACCAGAGTTTTCTTAGGGGGAAAAAAGCACAGAAAAGTATTTCTGGTTCTACAGAACTCATTGACAGTAAACACTGAGGACAATCATGGTAATGATGGTGATGATGTTCTATCCAGCTCAGTCTATGCCATTTGGGAATTCAGAATTTTCTTTTTATAATTTTGCTTTGCACCATTCACTGATCTTTACCAAATAATATCAGGTTTCATCAAGTTAAAGATTTAACTCTATGCATCTTATTTATAAAAAGACAAAACACTACAACTAAACTAAAGGAACATCATCTCTGAACTTGACTAAGGTGAAGAAAAGTACACCACACAGACAAGAAAACAGAAAACATCCATCAAATCCACTTTCTTTTCATAACTGATGTTATTCACTAAAAATCTTATCTTCCTTATATTTGCAGATTTTACATTTGCAATGTGCTGTACAATTTATAAGAAACTCTTAATTATTTCATTTGACCCTCACAACAACCCTGTGAGGTAGGCAGAAAAGGAGTAAAAATCTGCATTTAATAGATAAAGGAGCAGGGCATGATAGCACATGCTTGTTTTCTCAGCACTTGGGAGGCTGAGTCAGGAGGACTGCCATGAGTTTGAGGCTAGCTGGGGCTACATAGTGAGTTCAAAGCCAGCCTGAATTACAGAGAGAGATACTGTCTCAAAAATAAATAAATAAATATAAATAAATAAAGATAAAGGAATAGATTAAAAGATAATCTGCCCAACTTCACAGAATTCATCATTGATAAGTTGAACTCAGACAATACAAGCTGTATTTTTAAAAAATAATACCAAGAAATCTTTCTTGATCGACTTGATTTTTTTAAAAAGATCAAATAGTTAAGGGAAAACCCAGGGGCATCTGAGACCCACAATAAAAAGGAGACAAAAAAGAAACAAGAAGCATTACAGAAATGACCACCATCATGACGGCAGGACAGCAAAATACTATGCCACATTATTGACACACTGTATACTACATTACTCTGTGGGGAGCTATCTTAAGCATTGTGGGATAGTTAGCGGCACTGTGGACCTCTACTCACTAGATACACCAGGAATACTAAGCCCCCAACTGCAACAATGAAAACCGTGTTTAGACAATGGGGGAGTGGGATATCCCCTACTGAGAACCACTGACAAAGGAAGTTGATTCTCCACTTGAATACACTTTCACCTTCAAACAGTACCACTGACTCGACCTGATATAACTTTGTTTTTGTTTATTTATGTAAGACGTCACACTGGGCCAGGCCTGGTGGCACATTCCTATAATCCTAGCACTCAGGAGGCCAAGGCAGGAGGATCACCATGAGTTTAAGGCCAACCTGGGATATACAGTGAGTTCAAAGCCAACCTGAACTACGAAGTGAGACCTTGTCTAAAAAAAAAGAAGAAAAAAAAAAAAAAAAAAAAAAAAAAAAAAAAAAAAAAAAAAAAAAAAAAAAAAAAAAAGAAAGAAAGAAAAGAAAACAAAACATTTCACACTGGGAATTCAATATATACAAGTCAGTAAGTCCAACAGAGAAAGCGTTGGATAGAAACTTGTAGACGAGTTCAATTCTAAACAACTAACTTATTGGTAAACTTTTCCATAAGCCAAGATGGGGGATTTCTGATTTGCCAGGAGCTAGCCCTGAACAGAACAATCTTCATAGGACACTAGGGCTAACATCTATTATTTTTTTCAGAGGTACTGTGTGGTCAATCTAATTAACAAGTCTTCTCATCACCAAAACATTACAAAGACAAAATATGGAAAGTAAACTTTCCATAAAGACTTGAAAAGACCAAGTACAATGAAAAATCAAGCTAGTGAACACATTTTATATTAAATTTATTTTTAAAGAGTGTATCAGTATAATGTGTTAGAGAAGGACTGTTTATTATTGGTAAGATGCTTAAATATTAAGCCCATTTAACTTATATAAATATATTCAACAAAACATTAGTTTTCAGTTCTAAACAATTTGAAGATAGGAGACAGGGTCGAGTTGTTTGCAGTAGTTTTATTTTTGGTATAGAACTCAAAGACACACCAGTTAATATATGTTCAAGATACCATATACCATACTCATATTCTCTTGCATAAGAAGTATCAGTAAGCATCTAGTTTACCTGGCTCAGGAAGTCTTTTCATTAAAGTGATTATTATGGTTAAACTGTCCCAGCTTGCTAGAGGCCTAATATTCAACCCATAATGAGTGCATTATTACATAATAGGGAAATTTGTTAAAATCTAGTGTTTAGAAAAACAAAAAGTCAGTATAAAATGTATGTGTTAAAGCTACCACGCTAAAAAGCAAAGCAAATCCTTACTGAGTGCTGCAAGAGTGCAAGGAACACAAACTACCACCTCTGCTGAGCGAAGGGACCGTACTGGTGGGGCAGTCACAGTAGCACTCATGGAGTCCTTGTTTTAGGTACTACCTATGCCCCCTTGAACCTGAAAACCTCACAATAGGCTGAAACTATCTTTGGTATCTCTAGCTAACACCGGACTAGTCCAATTACTACTAGAAAGTACTGAGAAAGACATAAGCAATGATTGTAAGTTTAAATTGTGTTCTGGCTTCAGTTATGGGTAACATCACAAAACAGGAAATGGCAGTGGCTTAGGCAAGTGAACACAAGATAGTGGCCAGACTGTTTCTTTCTGATCCTCAGATTAACTGTGATATGTTTATTATGAAATGCATAACTATAGATAGCAAAATGTAGGCAAACCCTGTCCTTACAATAAACTGTCCCTGCTCACCAGCCAGTGAGCTTTTCCTGTTTGTACAAAATCATCACAGGAAAGAACGGAGGAGGTTGAGAGGGCAGGGCACCAGGACAACATATCCTTTGTACCCAATTTTAAGCATTAAGTGTAATGTGCAAGTTTCCATTTGAAAAAATAAAACCTGCTTCTAAAAGAGTGAAGATGTGTCTGTGTAATGACAACATGGTGAGATAAAACACACTTCAGACAAACCCTGAAACAAAACACTATTCCATGTGTTTGTTTCCACTAACATTTTAGGACCACCAAATCAGGATATTATGCTTTTATGGAATTCTCACTTGTTCTTTCTTTTCAGTACCCTCCTTGAGGTTTCTTCATTAAACACACAAGCCTTATTAACTAATCTAGCTTGATGCATCTAAATTCACAAATCCAAAGTCTACAGTCTTCATGTTTGAGTAGAGGCAGCAGACTCACACACTGGGCCCTAATCCTTAAGTTTCTACAGCAGATTGCACTATTTGGAGCCAAAAATCTCTTATTTTGAGTTACACTGCTCCATGACAGTGATCACTCCCTGACTGTGAGCAGTCATTTGAGTCCTAATTGCAAAATATACCTAAAAGGCCACACTGTGCTGTGGTGGTTACACCACAGCCAATGACTACTCCAGAAAGTCTGAATCTACATTATCGTTTTTCTTTTCCCAAAAGCTTCTTCTTTCTTCTTTATCCTCACTTTTACCCATTATAGTTCAAGACCAAAAACTCCTACTTCTTGCATTTTTAGCGGGGAACTGGCTGTCCTAGCTTCTGTACTTCAGGCCTCCTCTGCTACCCAACCCTGTTGTCTCCTATCAGTTTCCACCATTTTGGGGTTGGAGTCTGTCTCCATCAGTACTCACTTTGAGAAAGCTTAAACTCACTCAAACTTCAACAGCAAATCTTTGAAGAGTGACCCAAATGTATGAATTATGTTACACTGAACTTGAAAGAGCAGGCAAATTTGTCATATTAGAACTTCAAAGAAAATCTGTGTCTGTGTAGTTTAGGACAATGACAAAAATCATTACAGTTTATTAACTACAACGTGCAGGGAAAATGACTGCGAATGAATTCTTTCAGACAGACATCACAAAATCAGTTTTATGAGAAAATGTTATTCTGTTACTCCAGTGTAAATGATGCAGTTCACACTAGAATTTCTAGGATTATGTTTATTTAAAGCAACACAGACTAGTACTTCAGAGTAGATAAATGTGTCAGGGAACAGACATTTTGAGAGGTTCATAGATCTGAAAATAAAATTTAGGATAAGTGAAAAAACTTTAAGCATTCAAATGAAGAGCTCTGGACAGAAATGAAGAGCTTTTAACAAAGTAATAGGAAAAACAGTCAAAATTCGTTCATATTATAAGGAAGTAGAAATGATACAAATAGAAAAGTCTAGATCAGCTAAATATGATTTGAGTTTTCTGGGCTCTATTTCTTGTCATTCTCTTTAACTAGAATGTTTTCCTGATTTCTTTAATTAATTTTTACTCAATCTTCCAAAAGTCTGCCTTTTTTCTTTCACCCAGATCACCTAGATGACAGTGCCCATGGCCCAAACAACACTCACTTGGCTACAGCTAAACGTCTTAGAAATTCTATGTTCTTTAAGATGGCCGGAAACTTGAAGGTTTGACTTAAGAATGCTGAATAGTGCTTTTCCCCAACAAAGCCTGTTTATAATAGTTCTCTTTAAAATGATATAAATCCTGCAATGAGGAAGAAGTCAAGTCCAGAAAGTTTCTCTGCCCATAAACCGAGGGAAATAAGACAGTAAGATGATGTTTTTAACAGTGTTTCATGTAACAAAATACAAGCAAATATACTTTTAAAAAATCCAGTGCATCGATGTTGTTTAAATATGGAATGCTTTCATAAAGACAAACAGTTCAATACTATGTGTACAGAACAGTAATCAAGGTCTACAGTACACAGTTGACCCTTTTCATATTCTAAACTCCATTCACTCAACTTTATACATGTGACTTTAGTACTAACAATCCAGTAAATTAAGTAGTAGCTTCGTTTTACAAATGAAGCAGCTGAGGAGGACAGACTGGTAGTTTAAAATATCTGCCCAAGGTTACTGAGTTTAAAAATGTAAAGGTCAGTAATCAAAATCAGTCTAACTCCAAAGCATTGGTTCTTGCAAAGTGCAATACAAACCATTTCTTGTCCTGGTAGGACTCACCACTCATAGGAGGGGAGGGCAGATGCACTGAAGTAATTCAACATGTGCCAATGAACATTAAGCTACAGTGAACAAGGAAGCATCAGAAGAAGCAGAGACAGAAGAGGGGAAAGGGCATTCCACAAAAAACAGAGGGTGGCACAGACAGCAATCAAAGGAAGTGCGCACATTTCAAAATACAAGCAGATGTGTTTGCATAATGTGCTTTTTTTGCATGCTAGAATATTCCTACAAGAATCTACAAATCTGTTTTGGAAGAGAATCAGATCATGTGATACAGGAAGATGTCTAGATAAGTACTTTTTATAAAGAGTTTACTGAAGCAGAATTTAAGGAGAAAAATAGGAGAAAATACATCTGAAAGATGTCTATCTGTAAAGCTATATATAAAATAAGAAAAAAAGTAAACTTAAAATTTAAATGATCCATACTTGTTAGAAGCATCCCAAACCAGATCAGAGGGAACCTGAATCAGAAAATGTAACAAAAGACCAAAATGAAGGTCACACACACATACTCTTAAAAGAACGTAAACCTGATGGAATGGTCAACTACTCTGAAAACAAGATATACTATAGTAGCTACTGTTTTCATAGTATCTTTCTTTGAAGTTCTGTACCAGTTCTACTGCTTTGTTTGGATTGACTTTGTTCTGTTATGTTTTGTTGGATTGTACTATCTTTAAAATTAGAAAAAAAAAAAAAAAAAAAAAGACCTTAAAGCCTGAAATGAGCAGCTTTGAGGAAAGCATAAGAGGTAAGCACAAAACTGAGCACTGCCTATGAACACCTCCTTGTGGGGAGATCCAAGGATGGTCACAGGAGCCTCGAATCAAGGAGAGGATGTACATATCATTCAAAGAACATACAACTGTAGACATGGAGGACACATCAGCATCCTGACACCTTTTAAGGTCTAAATCTGCTGTAAGAACATAAACCTGATAAAATTCCTTACTGACCATCTATCTGTCTTCTGATCAGCAAAGAGCTGGCTAGCTACTGTCAAAACACAAATGCTAGCAGAATGCAGCATAATTTTAGGACTTACTAGAGTAAAGAATACCTAGATTCGCTTTCTTGGGTGGCAGACATCCTGGCAATTTTTCCGACTGTAACAACATACTGTAATTACTTGCTTACATGTTTCCTCTTTCCTATTAGACACAGAATTCAGCTTTGTTTGGTAAATAGTACCAGAACATGAACATCACTAAGTACTTAATGTTTCCTAAATGAACAACTCTGAGCATTTCCTTCAATTTTTTTTTTTTTTTTTTTTTAAAGCCAGGGTCTCACTATGTAGTTCAGGCCGGGCTTGAACTCACTATGTAGACCAGGCTGGCCTTGAACTCACAGTGCTCCTCCTGCCTCAGCTTCCTAAGTGCTGGGATTACAGGTGTGTACCACCATGCCCACCTTGCTTCAAAGTTTTAAAGCCTATAACTTTTCAAAAACAGTGAAGAGAAAGGATGGAGCAGTCCCCAATGCCTATAGTGATTCACAGGCCACAGAAGAGCCTAAAACATATGATTCTGGCTATGCAATACTACTACTAATCAAAAACAGAAAATGAGAAGAAACTGAAAGAACTTCTACAGGAGGAATCTGAAGGGAGTAGATCTGAAAGATAGCTTAGAAAAGGTAGATATACAGGTATACACCTACTGGTATATAAGAGTATCATGATCCCTAGATTAAAATCAGAATCCACAATCTGAGTCACATGAAAAATAGTGTAGGCAAGAAAAAAGCTATGTGTAGAACAGGGAGAAAATTTAAAAACGCTACTGCTCAGTCAGATGCTATAATACAATGCCTTGATAAAAGGCAATGTAGTTCTGTATTTCTTTTACTTCCATTGTTACACAGAAAATCATGACCTTCTTACCAAAGGGACTGACGAAACAACAAGTGAAGGGAAGAATGAGAGGTGCAAAGTCAATTAAAGAGTATATGCGTATTTTTCCATGTGCAAAGTGAATTGTATCTCAGGGTATTAACCCTCCCAGAGGAGATCAGTTAAGTGTCAGAAGCAGAAGAAGTAGCAAACTTTAGAAGTTACATACTCAGAATCTGTTCTTGCAGACTCTGAAACAGATTAAGGCTTAATGATTTCTTTAGAAATGAGCATGATAGGCTTATTCACTGGTTTTTGTTTGTGGAACTGACAATTAAATGGAGACTTTGTTCATGCTTAGGTAAGCTCTATATCACATTCCCAGTCCTTTTTACAGACATTTTGAGACAGAGACTTGCTAACCTGCCTAGGCTGGCCTCAAACTTGCAATCTTCCTGCCTCAGCCCCTGGAGTAACTCGGATTGCAGGCTTATGCTGTGTGCCCAGCCTACCAACCACTATTCTACCCACTTTTGTTTGGGGGCATTTCTCTGCAAATATTTGGTGTTATGGCTAGGTCCTTGGCTCCCTTCCAACTGAACTTTACAAAAATATTAAACCTTCACTTTGAAATTGAAATATACAAAAAATTAACCTTTGAATTGGACAGGTAACTTCTACTGACAATTGTCTTCTGTTGGAAATCTCCTCCTTCTACAACCTGGGGTATGCTTCCTCTCACTGTCTGTGGCCTGCTGAGCTGCAGATTTCACAGCTGGCTCTTCTCCCATCTCACTGACACATCAATCCCAAGAAAGAATGGAATATAGTGATCAATGAGAGCTAAAATGAATTTTCATAAAGATCCAAGCATGTGAAAGTAATTTATTCTTTGAATGTGAGAAGTGCAATATATCTTGAATTCAGCAGTTTCTGCTAAGTTGTCTGATGATTTCCCTTTGCTATAAGATGGCTTAAGTATAGCACAGACAGCAACCATGTTCAGATGAATTTACACAGAACTTAGGAAACTGTTTCAGTCCGAAAAGTCTGTGTGAGCTGGCTGCGGTGGCGCATGTCTGTAATCCCAGCACTTGGGAGGCTGAGGCAGGAGGATCATTGTGTTTGAGACCAGCCTCGGCTACAAAGTGAGCTTAAGGCCAGCCTAAAACTGCATAGCGAGACCCTGTCTCAAAAACAACAACAACAACAAAAAGTCTGTGTGATGCTGCTTCGTTACTGACTCTCTGCTTTTTACTATGCTCAACAAAATCCACAAAGTTCATTTAAATATCAAGCAAGCTACTTCTATAGACCACAGAATCAATAATAGAAACTACATCTGTTTTTAAATTACAATTCTTATGTTCTTCATACAAACGTTATTCACAGTATCATTAATAACATTTATCTACCACATAAAATCAAATCACATAAAACAAGCATAAACTCAGATTTTAAAAAATGCATTAAGAAATTACAGGACTGAACAGATCTAACAAGTAGTATACATGGAGAAAGGTTTAATAGTTTTATTTAATAGGCTATATCTGATAAGACAACAGGGTAACAAAATTTATAAAAAGTTGGCACTAAGAACATGAAGATAGATGTGCAGTGTATTGATTCCTGGTACCAAAAAAAAAAAAAAAAAAAAAAAAAAAAAAAAAAAAAAAAAAAAAAAAAAAAAAAAAAAAAAAAAAAAAAAAAGATGTGCAGTGTATAAATTAGCAATAGTATGGCTCTGTGCAAATCATAAACAATAGTCATTTTGAGCCTCTTTCCTGATTTATAAAATAGAGATTAATATGTTTTATAAGATAGTATTATAAAAGGATTCAATAAACATAAAAAGAATTAGTATGAGAATGGTCTTAGTGAAAAAATAGATTATCTGATCACGTGATTATATTCAAGTGTAAGCATCACATCTTAAGAAAGGTACTGTCAAATCGAAACACAAAGGAAATCTAGACTCCAAGGATGACTGCTAATTATGTTACATAAGGAATGGCTGAATAACTGAGGATGTGTGAGATATATCCAGAATTTACTACTATTCGACAAGTGGTAACTGCCTTCATGTATTTGACAAACTACATGCAAGAGGCACAAATGGGAAAAGATTAGAAGATTTTGATTTATCCATAAGAAAAATTTTTTAACAATTACAAATTGTACTTAAGAACTTGCTACCTAGTCAAACATCAAGCTCCTAAAACAATTCAGCAGTATACACAGAGTTCTAGAAAAACAGGTATTTTACAGAGGCTTTCTGAATTGTGTATACGTTCAGAAGAAATTTACTAATGTTTTTATATACAGATTTGTGAATATCACAAAAACGAATAGGATGGCAAGAAAAACCTTATTAGGGAAAATTTTAAAAGTGTTGGTGTTGGAAAAGTAACAAAAAGCCAAGAGCTGATGTTTACTGAGCGTAAAAATAAAAAGGACAGAAGAAAAGTAATAATCACATAGTTGGGGATTGTGGGAGAAGAAATCTTAACACTGAACATAACAGAACTAAGAGCTAAGTTTTAACTCATATGCAATGATTCTCAGATACTTTTCAGAAGTCTGCTAACACAAAGCCTTCCTTGAAGGCCTCTAGAAACAGCATCATCCTATCATTATTTTTCATTTAATGAATATTCAGTGAATTTATTCTGCACCATTTTCTATGGAACTGCAGGAGCCTCCGAACAGCCACCTTGTTCTGCTTGGCTTTTTGTTTCTTTACTGGGTCCCTAGAGGTTGGCTATACCAAATAAAATCAATGATAGCTTTTGACTTTTTTGTGTCAATAAATTACTTTTATTGGGGTATAAGTTTCTCTTCAGGCTTGTATTCAAAAGTATTTTGCTGTCTTTGCAGCAATTCCCCTGATGGTTATGTGTCTACTGAAATTCCTAAGATGTTGGATGTTCATAATTTTCCATATTAGAAGATTTAAAAATTATCTGGAAGTTACTTAAAACATCAAATTCACTTTTTTTAAAACTGTGTTTTGATTATACAGCCCACTTTTATTTCAAAAGTGAAGACATCAATTTCACTTTTTTCTAAAAGATGGCTTCTATTAGTGTAGAATTATCTTAAGTGTCCAAAACAAAATTATAAAATCCAATGAGTTTTATGTTTAGAAAGTATTTTTTTATACACTAAAATGATTTACTTTATTTTGGAAAAACATTTCAGAAAATGATATAACATCCCCATTATTTTAAACTAACACTGAAACAAGTATGACTACAGTCATGGTAATAAACAATTTCAATACAACAAAATCACATCTTTACAAATTCATCCTAATTGTGTAAGTTACCTACATGAAGAGATATTTGTTAAAGCTCATTTTGAGGTTGGTTTTTAAAATAAATGTTTTCCAAAGCAACCATGAATATATTGGAATTTAGCTCTTTTAGGTATATGAAATGTATGATTTAAAGGGGAGGCCTGGGGCAGGGGATTTAGCCCAGTGGCATATTCCAAATAAACCTGGCAGGCGCGAGGTTGTGAGTTCAATCCTCGATACCAAAAATAAAAAATAAAAATAAAAATAAAGGGGAGGCCTGAGGAAACTCAAATGTGTATTGCCAGGTGAAAGGAGGAGGCCATCTGAAAAGGCTAGACATTGTATGATTCCAAATATAAGACATCCTAGAAAAGGCGAAATAATGGAGACAGTATAAAGATCAGTCAGTGGTTGCCAGAGGGCAGAGGGGAAGGAGGGATGGACAGGCAGGGCACAGAGGCTTTTTGGAACCCCAATGTGGTCTATAGATTCAGTATGGTAACATGTCAGTGTAGGTTCATCAACTCTAGCACTCCACAGGGATACAGACAATGGACCAGACCATGTGTGTGTCAGGACACAAGTACACGGGAAATTGTTGTCCCTCATTCAATTTTGCTGTGAACCTAAAACAGCTCTGTAAAAGAAAGTACTTTTAAAGAGGACTGTTTTGTCTCTTCTCTATCCTTATTATTTATTCATATATTCTAGGGTAAATTAACTTTTTCACTTCCAATTTTCAAATGATGTCTCAATTTAAAAAGGAGTTAGAATTCACCTCTAGAAAATCTCTTTAAAGTCAGACAATGTATGGCCCGGTGTTGACTACAATGTTTACACTGCACAGCTGTAAACTTTAAACTGATTATTTTGTACACATGCATGCACACTTGTACACACGCACACATGCACAGAGTTAGTCCTAATAACACATTCTTCCAAGACCTACAAAAGATGATACTCCTGTGAGGATAGCAGTTTAAAAGATTCTGATGAATTCAAAGACTTATATGCTCACCAGCTGTCCACTAAGGGGCCTTCGTTTAAAATCATTTAAAATATATATTTAAATGTTCATCCTTAGCTATGATTTATTATAGTTGAAATGGAACAGATTGCCAGAGATGGTCTTGACAGAACCAATTCTCAGTCAATGTTGAATCTTACTGCAAAAGAAGGAAAGCAGGAAGGAAAGAGGGAAGGAAGATTAGATGAATACATTTTTAAATATAAATAAGTCAGAAATTGTAACTCTTATTCAGATACCCTGGAACTTTATACAGAATTAGAATTAACATTTCACTAGAGAAAATTTTACTAAAATTACATTTACTTGTAAAATTGTGAATTTTAGTCATATTGTTTATGAGGTTTAAATGACCTTTAAGAGTTGAAGAGTAGCATTAAAAATGGGGTGCATTAAAAAATGTTAAATATTACAACATTAGAAATCTTTATTGATTCAATTTCTTTTTTTCTTTGGAGATAAGGTCTCACTATGCAGTTCAGGCTGGCCTCAAACTCACAGTGATCTTCCTGCTTTAGACTCCAGAATGCTGTGATTATAGGTCTGTGCCATCATGCCTGACTTACAGATTCAACTTTAACAGTACAGTGGTTGTTCCTCAATCTGCTCTAAAATCAAGACTATTTGTGTAAATGCGTTGTTTTGATGTGTTGTGTTTAAAAGTGAGCGGAGAAAGAGGAATAAAGAATATGATCACTAAAAACCAACAAGCCAATTTGGAAAAAAGCTAAAAGGCTAGTAGAATGGTTCCCAAGGAGATACAAGGTCTGGTGGCCATAGTAATCGTTGAGTGAACACAGCACTATGGTTAAGAGAATTCTCTCCTTTGATAAGAAACAATTCAGGCCTGTATGGGATCCAGCAGAAACCATTAAGATACAGCAGTGACCTCACTGCTAATTGTTGTAAATTACATGGAAAAAGAAATAATTTCTTCTTTGTAAAGAAGGAAAAAGAAACTAGATAGACAAGCACAAGCTACCAGAAGGAGACTTACGTCGATCAAGAATTAAAACCTGAAAGCCTGCTTTAAAATAAAGGTTGCAGGGCTTTGTGCACATTTAGAGATTAAACCTGTGCTTATTTCAGTGACATATCTCATTCCAATTAAATAATGCCTATAATTTAACATACAGTTAAGATTTAAGAGTTTATACCTTGTAGGGCAGACTAGACCAAAATGTAAGATAGATTATACCAACCTATCTGGGAACTAGAAGTCTACAGTGAAGTTTACTAACAATTTAGAACCAAAACAGAAACATATTGCCTAGCAAATCTTACTCTAAATAGGTAATAGGGCAGCAGGTCATACAGATCAGCAACCCATAATACCATGATGTGTGTGTATGTGTGTGTGAATGTTGCTGGGAATTGAACCAAGAGTTTTGCACATACTAGGCAAGTGCCATAATCATAAACCTGAATATAAACTAGTATTTTTAACAGAGAAAACATAAATGGAAAATTGGCATACAACACAACACTCAGCTTAAGGCCAATGAGAAAGCTTCTTATTGGCTGATGAGGTTATAACTCAGGGCTTCCTTTACCTTTGGCTGGCTACTGAACTGATTATTGTAACAAAGGAAAAAATAAAACCACCTCAGGATGCTAGACTTCTTGTGAATGCCAACACATAATGTAAGGAGAATTAAAAGATTCCAATAAAGCTCCATGTTCTACTCCAAGGCTAATGACAGAGTACAAATGCTGTACAGTCCTTGGGACATGATCCTGCCATAACAGAAAACAGGACTAGATTATATATCTGACTATAGTAAGCTTTCTTGATTTTCTTCTTGGAATGGTGATGGTAGTATTATCTTTAAATCCTTGTGGAGCATTCCGTTTCAGTACACTCAAAGTAACTTCCTTGATTGGAAAGAAATCAGCAGATATGCTATCATTCTACATGGTGCAGCAAACGGTAGCTCTTTCTCAAGGACAAGTTAGTGTGAGTAAGACATTATTAGTGCCATCACTGCAAGACTTTTTTCATTTTTAAAAATTCTGTTTAGCATTAGAGATGCCAGTAATCTAGTGGCTATTGCATATTGGTTAAGTGCTTTTGCTACTAGAGATAAATCTTGTGTGAGTTAAATTCTACCCATTTTACCATCTTACTTCTGAGACTGGCAATAATACAACTGAGTCTACATGAAGAGTACTTACAAGGTTACAATTTTTTCCCTTACCTAAATTTACTCCAAGACGCAGTTACATTTAACACAAAATTGATTTGACAACTTACAGGATGTGTGGTAACAGCTGCCAGACCATGGACACTGAAAGCCTTCCATTCATTATTTGCACTGATTCACAGCTGAAAGCCCTTGGCTTGGGAAAACCATTATAACAAATTGTAAGACACAACAATGTTTACAGAAGGGATACACCCTGAATCTCGGAGTTCTTTGCTCTACCGAGTTACATGTATAAATGCAAATTCACATAGCAACAACTAACGGAACTTTACATTGTGGTTAGAATACTACTAGAGACAAATCACAAACAAGGTTCCTGCTGAACCTTGTTTATTATTGTAATTATAAATATATTATAATTATTATAACAGTAAAAAGTGTTATATCTATCAGTGCTCTCAAGTGTCATGATTCCAATCAATACAATCATTTTTTTTTCTTAATGATTTTTTACATAGGTTTTCCCAAAGTGTGACATGGGATAAGTATGCTTAGGAGTGAGAGTGGAATTTGATGAAAAAAAGTTATGAACTATAGTATTTATTTTGGAAAAAAACATGATCAGGGTGAGCTACAATCTCACTTTATTTACGTAGTTTCCGTAAAGAAAAAAAAATTGAGGACAGAATAAAAATATAGCATTCATCTTGAACATGAATTAATCAAAATCAGCAGGGATAAACTGTGAGAAGTCACAGAGAAATGGCCTGATGCATTTTCCTCTGCTACATTCACCAAGTGAAGGACTTAACTGAAAACTACCTTACATAAATAACCACACACTAGCACACAAATACATATTAATCCACACATGCAGAGAACTAGTCTTACAGTTCTAAGCAAATTCTTTCTAGCTAAGCAACCCCTTTCTTGCACAATGCTCATTAAATATCACCAAAACACGCTATCCCACTTCAAAACTATTCAGACAATTGTTTTAAACATTTTTATCTACTCAGGAAAGCCAATCCTCTAAGAGTCTCTTGTTTAGAGCTCCTTACTGTTTTTAGAGGAGGGAAGGTATAAAAGTTGCTGGATCTACAGGTTTAAATTAAATATTTTAAGGTTTACCATTTGTCTTTCAGATTACTGAGTAAAATAATAAGTCTATATGCAGTCATTACCACACAGCCCTAGCAAGGAAAGGGCCAAAATACTTAACAGGTTTTTTATTCTACTCCTTTAACTGAAACAATTAAAGATTACTATGGGGCCAGTGAATTGGACACTGTAAAGAAATCACAATTTCTATTTTATGCAAATTCTGACTCTATATTTAAAAAAAGTACTGGGTATTTCACTGTTTGGTTTTTTGAGACAGAGTTCCATTATACAGTTCAAGCTGGCCTTGAACTCACTCTGTAGCCCAGTCTAGCCTTGAACTCAGAGAGAGATCCTCCTGCCTCAGCTCCCTGACTGCTGGGATTATGGGTATACACCACCATACCCAGCAGTACTGAGTACTTTAAAGGCCTTATACACTATATGGGTGGAAAAGGTTTGGGGTGCTGCTTTAAGGTCTGTTTTAATAGCATAATAGTGAACATGAATACTAAACAGTAGCTGGAATGTCAAAACTTTGTTGTGAGCCCAGTATGTTCCAGGGTCAGCGTAGAGCTTCCAGAAAACTACAGAATAAAGGGCTAAGACAGGGAATTCAACAGTTACCTTAGAAAATGTGCTAAGAGGAACCTGGAAAGAATGAATTGGTTCTCAAGGTCAACAATTTTTTTTTTAAACTTCTGGGTACTCTGGTCCAATTCTCAAGTGGTTTAAATTACTTAGGTTTACTCAACAAAAGCAAACTAGTTTTTTTATGTAACTCAAACCCAAGGCAGATGCTCTACAAGACCATAAAACATAATGAACTCTTAGTGATCTCCTTTGTGGATCATGAACTGCCAAGAGTGATTCTTCAGAAAGAGCTCCTTAGTAGCTGTAAAATGGTATAACCAATAAGTTACAGTGGCTACAATACTCATGGAAGCAAATCACCAACAAGTAAGGAGGCCAAGACACAATGGCTTGTTAACCACCAATGACTTCAGAAACATAAAATTCTTGGCAATGATTAGTAATTTGAAGCATCATCATTTTCAAATGTCGCAGTTGATATTTCAGCTGACATACATGGAAACAAGTCCAGTGAGTTTTAAAATACTTAGTATCAGGAAACTACAGTTACTTCCAAACTAGGAATATTGTCTATTAATGAGACTAGAGGAAAAAAAATACAGTATTTTCATCCCTGCCCTACTATATCTCCAGCAATTATTCTTGAAGATTATATCACAAGTATACAAAATATAAGGAGAAAAATCAATGAAATATTTTTATTACCTACTATAGTAAAATTCTTAATTTCTCTCAACCTTTCACCAATATACTGCCTTTAATCCTAATTGATTTATATAAATAAAGCAGAATAGTCTAATACAACTATTTTCAAAGAGATCTTTCCTTATCTAAGTAAAAAGCCTACAGGGCTGGTAGTAGGACTTTTTAACTTTGTGAAACTGGACAAGGTAACTGACACCCCACACTTAACTCTGCCTTATCTTTTGTGTCACAAGTAACATTTCCACCAATCCCTTGCACTCACTGGGCTTATTCACACCTGTCTCACCTCATCTTTGACTGTTCCCCAGTCCCTCCCCAGTACTCTGCCTCCGTTGCCTGCCACCACGCTTTGAGGAAGAAGTCCCCAGAGCAATAGCATGGTTTCTATAATTCTCTTTCTTGACTGACTTCTTATTCTCACAAAAAGACTAGAGGGAAATGGGGGTAAAAGCAGAAGTCCTACGGGATTACTTAAGCTTGCCTTCTTTCCGTCCCCAGTGTTACCATCCTTTCTCTGCTTCTTGCCCACTGGGTCCATGATTAGCACCAAGAGGTCAACACACTAGCCACAGTCCCATCTGTCCTTCCTTTAACAACACTAACCTCTTCTGTCTTCAACAAATCTAGCCATTGAATTCCCTTCCAAATCACACCACTGGTGCACAGGGAACAGACTCAGTACACTCTTCTTAATGAGCTATTTTAACACTGTCTCCTTGAATATCTTTATGTTCTTGACCTCTTCACCTTCTAACCAAACCTTCTATGTTTGCTATTCCACACTTGTTGCTTTATGTCAAACCAGAGGAACATACAAAACCACACATATATGCACACTAAAAATTTCTAAATGGACTCTTTATCTTTACACAGCAATTATTTTATTACAAAACACTGAAAAAGTCTATTCTCAGAGATGTACTAGGGTATTGGGGACCAAACCCCAGGGTGCTCTACCCCTGAGCATTCTGATAATTTGCCTAGGCTATGTTCAAACCTGTGATCTGCCTGGCTCAGCTTCTCAGCTGCCATCACACATAGAATTTTTTTTTTAATTCTTTTTTTGGGGGCAGTGGGGGTGGGGAGGTCTTCTCCCAACTGTTCTTTCCCCCATATTCTCCAGCAATAATATATTGTAATAATTAATGTTCTGAGCACCACTTGTTTTCATCTTCTCACTCTTCACAATCTTTTCATTGCTGTTATAGAAAAAATAAATCCCAGCTTTCAAAAGCTAAACCATAACTTTGTCCCGAAAGTTTTACTCCCACCACCTGAAGAAGTGTCCTGCTAACTGGCCTCTTCTCTTTAGTGCTATCAACATCTCCCTCTCACCAGCTTCATGTGCTCTGCCTTTAAATTGTCAGGTCTCCCCTTGTATCACAGCCAATGTCTTCTAAGATCTACCATCCTTCTAGTTAGCATCTTGTCTTTTTCACATTCCTTGACACATGTCCTAAAAATGTAGACATCCATCATTTTGATCCTGGGAATCCGATCCCATTCTATATCCTTTATAAAACATACATTTTTTTAGTCACCCAGACAAACTTAAAGGCTTTTACTCAGAGTTCATGCTTTCTGAATTCTAACTCACAATTTCTTCTTTATTCCAACAAGTACTATTCTAGTCTGGGACAACTCACTTGCATTGGCCAGCAATGGTATACAAGAACTGATTTCTAACTCATTTTAAATTCAATCCAAATATCACCAAACTACATCTCTTAAAAATGCTACAATCAAGCTATCTCTTTCTCAAAACTCTATAATTCTCTCTGTCACATCAAGATTAAACTCATCTTCCTAATTTTCAAGGCATTATACACCTAGCTTGCTGGGAGGCCCCATAAACAGCACCTCCATTCAGTGTATCTCCTTAGGGTCTCCCCTCCTAACCCTTTCAGACCCTGCTAATAGCTGGCTTTGGTCAGTGGTTCAACCCTTTCACTTTAGGGTACAGCTTTTCTCCTGCTCTCATCTAAATTTAAGTCATCTTAGTACCACACTTTCATGAAGTCTCTCCCTGTCAGCTCACAATGACTTCTATCTGGAAGTGCAACCTTCACTTTTGTATTGGTATGCTATCTGACTTGCTTCCTGAACATTACATGTTTGGAGACCTGAAGCTACTACTGCCAGTTATCTAGTTCTGGGAGGTACACAATAGGGTACTAACTCAGAGTAAGCCACATAACACTAAGAGCAGAACAATAGCTTGGCATCAGATAATTTGACTATGCCAGCAGTATAAAATAAAGATACATATTATATAATTAAAAAAGAAAAACTGTATTTATCAACACATGATACCCATCTACGAAAACTAAGCAGACTTGGGAAACTTCATAAAGAAAAAAACTTCAAAATCTTACATATCAGCATAGAAAAATATGTCCCCAAGCTTGCATGTCTACATAAATAACATGGTAGTCTTTGTGTAAGATTTCAATGTCTGTAGTAACATCTTTGTGTGTGTGTGTGTGTGTGTGTGTGTGTGTGTACCTTCCTGTGAACCTGTGTCACAGCAGAAGAGAGGTGTTTGAATACCATACAAATAGGAGCCACTTCAGTAAAAACATGCACAGAAAACACGTATTAAAGTTGTTCTCTTTAAAACAAACACACACATAGAATGCTCTACTTAATTACCAGAATGTTAAAAGACATGAGCATTTACATATATATGTAAATTAGAATAACAAATATACATATGTATGTTCTCCTATTAAGATTTTTATACTTCGTTCCAAATTATCATGTATTTTAAAATCTGAAGCATATTCAATACCTTTGTTGCTAATGTCAGAGCAGTTACTCAGAGATGAATAATGAAATGGGCTGGACCACTATGATAGTTCTTGTGATTAATATGTATCGAGCTGATCTCATTTTTTAAAAAAGTGAAAAAGAACTACCACTAGACTGTTCACCTTGATGACAGGTTCTGTATTTTATTCAGTCTTGCAGCCCTCAACATCTAGCTCAGGTTACTACACAAAACAAGCACTGCACTCAGATATTTAATGAATGCTTTGTTGAAATAAAGGGAAAATATACAAAAATATCACCTGGAAAACCAAATAACAGTAGAACAAGAAGAAAAGCATCATTAATTAAAAATGTTTTCTAATGGAATCTTTAAAAAATAGATTAAGGAGGCACTTGACACCATATAACTAAAATCATTCCATCAGGAATCTGTTTCCTACAGTGGCATTAAAAACATTTCAAGGCAGCAGTCCTTAACCCTTTTATTCTTTTTCCTGAGGTAGGGAAAATGTTGCCAAACACTTTATAAATCTATCTTCTCCCCCAGAAAAATTAAATGGACCTATGTACATGCATACAAACACAGTTTTTTATGTATCTTCAAAGAGTTCTGGATTCCAGGTTAAAAATGCCCATGTTAAGGAAAAGACTAGTCACTTTTTAAAGGTTAAGGATATAGAAGTCTGTAAAATTTCCCTGTGAAAGGTGAATCACGCAGGAATTTATCAAAAACAAACAGAAACTTCTTAGGATTTCTCACTCTTTGCTATTATTTGGTTACAACTTCCTTGCTACATGAACTGGGGCTTTGGTGTAAAACCATGACTTTGAAGACTTCGACAAAATCATATTAAATGAAATACTAAGGGAGCAAAAAGATGAAGTCTTACAAGGCCTGGAAATTACACAGTAAATTAAAAGATCCTTTTTAGCTATTCTATGTAAACATGGAGAAGTTGGAGCCTTCATTTCCCAAGCAGCAGTTCCCTGATACACGGTGTGCCTGGAAGCAGGGAGAAAGAAGAAGGCAGGGGACTGCCTTGGAAAATCTACTCAAGACTGTAGGTAGGTCTCGGAAAACTTACAGCTTTTTTGCACAAATTATGAATGAGAAAGTTAAGGAAAGAAGGCTTGTTTAACAGGTGTATCTCTTAACACCAAGAAGTGAGTAAATAGCTAGCTAGCTGCTATGGCTTTGTAAGATGCAGGCAAAGGCTTATATTGAAAGCGGGAATACATAATTTACTACGAGGCAAAATTTTATAACAGTGCCCAGGGGCCTCAGCCCCCCAAGAGATAGCAACTAAGCCTGGGTCTTTTTAATTTGAAAATGAAAACCGTAAGTAAATTAATGTATGATTAAAGGCTGATGTTTAATAATCTATAATATTCTACGGGCATTTTCTAAATTTGTGATTTTCTGGTAATGTCTTAAAATCACTTCTATTAAGAGATATGAATGCTGAATTTTAAAAAATGTAACTTAAATGACTCACTAGCTGGTTCTGCAGCCTCAGTTAACCAAATCTAAGGATATTTGAGAACAAATTTTATTTTGCCCCACTATTGCTTGGGATAAAACCATTTAACTTGTTGCATGATACCTAATAGAAAGTATTCAGATTTTATATAGAAAAGTTATCGTGCAAACTCCAATTCTAATATAACATTAACATCATCTCCAAATGAGGTATTTTTATTACAATTTTAAATCTCTAGGCTTCTTTTTGGTATTCATAACACTCCTGTAATATTTCTTTTTTTAATAAATTAAGGCATACCTTTTTTTATCACATTTTTTAAAAATCTCAAGAGGAGGTCCAACTTTCCCTTTCTTCCCAGGTGCTGCTTCACTTAGGCAGAATATAGTCATGTTTCCTAAATCAGCTTTTGTCCATTACTCAGCACTGAGTTCACTTTATTTTCTTTTATTACCATTTTAAAAACTATTTCAAGAAATTCAATACTATCAAAAACATCATTTTACATTATGTTCTAATAAAGTACTCCACTACTGTCTGAGTAACTAAAGTTATCTTTCATAATTCCCATGGCCTAATTTTAGAGGACACTCAATCTCTTTTCTTTCACTTAGTCTCATTTGACCACATAAAGTCTTGTCAGCATATTTCAGTTACTGAACAATGAAATTTCCAAACAGACATCCCACCGAACTACTGTTTGTTCAATAAAAATGTTATTACTATGGCTGCTATTCACATACAATGTTTACCCCATATTCAAATTTCTGATTAATTTGTTGGAAGTTGAAATCCTGTTTTTTGAGGCATTTCCTGGTATACTAGGCAGTGCATTAAAAAAGAGATTACATTGCATTTAGGCCATAATAATTATTTTTTAACCATCTATGTATAATTAACAACCATTCAAAAAGAAAGTGCAAATGTGCAAATGAGAGAAAACAAAACAGTTTCTACACATGTAATGCATTTTATAGGATATAAATCTAGGCAACTAAAAACAAGTGCTGATAACATCCTTCTGAGCATGAAATGACACCACCAATTTTGTTTTATATGTATTCTTTCTTCTCAAATATTCAAAGAATGCAATAGACATTACCTTCTTAATTTTCAAAATTTTTAGGAGATATTACCATTTTTTCACAAATCAGAAAACAAAGAACTATTATTACCTTTGTATATTTTCAGTAATAGAGCCAAAACAAGAACAATTCTAACTAATCTCATCTGGGATCTTCATTATACTATAAGTTGATTTGTATGAGTTAAAAATAGTATTACTCATAAGAAACAATGCCAAAGTCATTATGCTAATAAATTATGTTAAAGGCCTAATGAAGAAATACTTTAGCAACTATGAGGTAACACACTAGTTGTAGGCATGAGGAACGTTTATATTGGCTCTTTTGGGTGTATACATTAAATGCAAAATCAGAAAGGAATCATGCAAAATCCGGTTGCCCATGCAAGCACCCCAGAGTCTAATCCTCTCCTCTCAGTTCTGTTGTCAGGCCACAGTAGTGTGGAGACTTGTAGGCTGCTGTCCTTGTTGTAATGAATGGGAAGAGGCTGACAGTGGCATGGTCGAAACCTTCACCTCTTCTTCCCCTGTGGAAAAGTCAGTCATGGTCTAGTTATGGGTGACTAGATTTGTTAACAGTCCCTTTAAAAAGACTTCAATATTTGGAATATTGATACATATATAAAATACATGCTTAATGGTTGGAATCTGGGTGTGAAACAAGATACAACTTTTAAAATATAAACTTATCAAGTACGTAGAAAGTAGTTACACTCTAAACACACCCTTTTTTAAAACTATGTTAGAGATAAGATCAAATATAATAGATTTAAATTACAAATATACTACCAAAAAAAAAAGAGACCAGGAAAGCCATTCTTTTCCAAGCCAATTGGACCTCTTAAAAATTTAGGTACTGCTAATGGTTAAGTATTTTGTGAAACAATTAAAACTTGATTCATAAGAGTGAAGAACTGATTTTTAAAAGAGGAAAATAATAAATCAATGTCTTAAAAGCATAGGTTATATACTAGGAAAAATGAAATTATGTATAAATATTAACTTAGTATGTTAACATATAACACCTGAAAATTTAATGTTTACTTGTGAGGTAACTAGAAAATAACAAAACGCTAACAACAATGATCCAATTGACTGAAAGCAAGATGACTACTTCTAGGTCAAGAACTACATATGAATGAACTCAGTTCTCCTAATATAATTGAGTATTACTTTACCACAAGTAAACTGTTTCACATGTGACTCAAAATTCAATTAAGTCACTTGGAAAATAATAAAGAAACAAAGAAATTTTAAGAAAAATGTCTTTTCATAAGTAATCTAAAGTAACAAAAGCATGGAAAAAATCCTAAGCCTGAACAATTTCAAATATTTTTGAAGGATATCTGAAACAACAATGCTTATAGACTTAGACTTACTATTGTTTGTTTTACAATTTTTAGCATCATGGAATAAAGACATTTTGGCAGAGAGCTCTTTAAAAAGTAAATCTACAAAATTACATTTGGAAAGATAGTTTAACTGACAAAGTGCAGAAAAGAAGTCTTTCAGTCAACAAACAGGTTATTTTGTAGTTTTTCAGAAAACCAGCAAAGTTCCCATAAACTTTAAGCACACAGTAATGAGGCTGTGTAAAGCAAATTTTTCTTTGTGACACCATGTACTAATGAGGACTAAGCAAAGATTGATTTTCATCCAGTTAATAATAAACATTCTACTTTGTTTTTATGTGTGCATTATGGGCCATATCCCTGAACTTGGCCATTGTGTCTTATGAATAAATTCTACTGATAAAAAGGGACTTGCAAATATGTGAGAGCAGAAATCAATTACTATGGGAAGAAAGCCAAGTTAAAGCACATGCCAGTGATCTTCAATTGTGAAGGAGAATATCAGTGTTGTAGTGCAAAAACATTTCTATTACTAATTTTGAAGTCTGAGTTCTTATGCCAATTGTACTGCTAACTGAATGTGTGGCCCTCAAACAAATTATTTAAATTTTTAATACACCTTTGCCATTTTTAAAATGAAGAAACTGGACAAGTAAGTCACTTTTTAAAACAAAAATAAATATTCCAATGGTTTTACAACTGGCCACTAATCAAAGTTTTGTCCCAAGATTATATATTTTAAAAATCTTTCTAAAAGCAAACCAGACGTGCAGCCCAGAAAGAGCTGCTAAAAAGATTTCACCTAATTAAGAAAATAATTACTTTTAAACACAAACATATTTTCAATTACACAAAGGAAACAGAAGCTCAATTTCTGTCAAACCTCTGGCAACTGTTCTTCCCATGATAGGTTTCAGATATCTGCTTTTAATAATTAATTAAATAAATCAAAACTAAAAATGTAAATACAAACAGATAATAAAAAGATATGACATCTGTGTGATACATAGGTGGCTGCCACCTTTGATTTATTCCTACAGTTCAGGGACTCTATTTTTCTCTACATTTCTATAGAATAAATACACATGCTATACCCAGTATAGAATTAGTTTAGAATAGTTAGGTAAACGTTAAAGTAGCAGGTTCCATTGATACAATATGTAGTCTCCATTAGCAATGTGTTTAAATCAATAGCTGCCCTCTTTAAGGTACTATGATAATCAATGGAGAATACGAAGTTGATTCCCTTTCAATAGTTCTACTCAAGTACTACTGAGTTACAAATACAGATAGAAAAGGTAGGTATTCCCAAGTTATTCATTAAACAGTTAAGCTGTATATAGTTTTCCAGATTTTTCACTGTGTCATTTCTAATAGTGACTGAAAATTCTAAATCACCTGGCTACAATTACAAAACTACTGTTTTGAGGATTACTGACATAGTTTCCTGAGGTATCTGTCAAACATTTATAAGCCATGGTAGAATTCTGGTGATTTTAAATATTCTGGCATATTAAAACTGAAACTTCCCTAGTTATCAGAGCCTTAAAAATAATCTAACAGTAAGCTTAACCAAAAGTCACCATTTAAGTACCAAGCAAATACACATAGCCAAAAATTGAAAATCTGAAATAACAAACTCCCCCATCCACCACCAAACAGGACACTGATCCAGAACCTAAAGTTGGTGACTTAATTTTTAACACATCTGGAAAAAACAGTTTTTAATGCTCTGTGGTTGGGTATATGGTAAAAGTTAAAAACAAAACAAAACAAAAAACCTCACAAGAACAGAACTATGATGCCACATTTCAAAAGTAACATTTTAGATGAACATTTCAAGTAACTAAACAGAACAACTACACTCACTAATCAGTCACTCCTCATTATCAATGTGGCATTTTCAAAATACCTACTTACTAGCAACTTTTGGGTTAAAACTGCTCTTCAGTGCAAATGATGACTAAGAATTTGGAAGAACCCATAATTTAATCAAAGATGGTCAAGTAACAAGTCAAATGAAAGAATAAAGTAAAGACAGCTTAGAACCAACCAGAGTCCCATATCAAGCCCCTGCTGTTGTGCCTCACCGGCAGAGTACCTCATCCTCTCATCCAACATCTCTCTAAAATTTAAGCAGAATCTTTTTGCAGAAGGCAGTCTGATTGATTCTTAAGGTAATGACACTACTGCCTGCCTCAGTCTGCCACCATATGTTTCCATCAACATAAAAGACCTGGATCTTCCCCTGCTGCTGACATAAACCCTAGACACCATCTTAAAGATCAAGTCCTACTTCTTCAATGAAGCCTCCGGGACAATTACAGGCTACACTCATGTCTCAGATTCCACTACCACACAAACAGTTACCACCTTCACACATGATTTGAACCTTATCCCTTAAAGTGCCCTCTACTTGGAAATAGTAACCAAGTTTTATACTCCTTTTGTATTTCTACATAGGCTAGTTCATTGTTGGGCAAACAGGAGCTGATGTAACACTATAATTGTTTTTACACTTTATTTTTATTGTTTAGAATATTTAGGGGAACTTAAATTTTTTATTATTGTAACTGGATAAGAAATTCACTAGTAATTAAAATGCTACTTTTTTTAAAATTTTGTTTTGTTTTTGGTACTGGGGGTCGAATTCACGACCTCAAGCTTGCTAGGCAGGCGCTTATGCCGCTGAGCTAAATCCCCAGCCTAAAATGCTACTTTTAAAAATTAAGAGCAAAGCAAAGCAAAACAAAATTATATTCTAATACACTATCTTGAATGGAAGAAAAGGTGTACAAACAAACACTGAAGTGTTTCACAAGTTGGTATCTCACAAGGAAAAAAAAGTAAATACTGCCGCTCTGGATTGCCTACTATCTACCATAATTAAATGAACAAATATCATGAACCTCATCAGTGTGCAAATCACTATTGGATGCTCTCAAACTTACGTGAATTAACCTCAAGGTGTCAACTGTTAACTTCACTATATCCACAGTCACAAACTAAGACCCAGCTACTTGTCTAGAGCACAGAATGTTTTTGGTTTCAAGAGAACACAGCCAAAAATCTTGATAGGTATCTATAAATTCATCTATCAAACTTGCAAAAGACTAGAGAATAAATGCCTTACTGGTAACAGTACATGACTGTGCCATGTCATACCTTAAAGGCCATGGCAAAAGATAAAAGCAAGTAAGTTATGTAACAGAGTAAGGGACTATTCTACTTGAATCAGGAGAGGAACAAACTCTTTCTCACATTATCTCTAGGGCCCAAATTGAAACTACAACACATTAACAAGAGAGACTCCCTAGAAGACAGTTTACCTAAAAAATATTACACAGGATCTTAAAACCCAAGTTCTGAAACCTTCAAGGGTGGCAGCACAAAACCAGAAGTATTCTGGCATAAAACTTGTATTACCTTACATATACCGAACATATTCCCCCAGAAATAAAAACATGACAGATTAAGAGGGTAAATATCTTTCCTTGAACAATTCTTGTTTACAGAAAGTATGTCTGTGATATGATACACTTATACGACATTATTGATCAGTTCTCAAATATTAAGTACTATTAATAGCACAATTTTGATGTGTGTATGTGTTTATCAGTCAAAATAAGTAATTGCCATAAGCAGTTAAAAGTGGCTTTATCCCTCATGCTCTCATTATCATTCAAAAATTTTTAACCTCTTAACTTTCAGAATGTAAAAATCAGAATTTTTACTGTGGTGTTGGACTTGATAGCACCATAATTTCAGAGGTCATTTTCTTCTTTTTCTTCTTATATTTTTATACCATATGCAAATTTGATAACTATCCTGTTAAATAAAATGCTTTCAAACATTAACTATGTATAATACTCCACCATCCTTATAAAGCTCAGTATTACAAGGCATCCATCTGATTAAAAAATTTTTAGATTATGATAAAGACTTTTAAACATTTTCTCATAGAAATTTCCAAACCTAATAAATACTTTGCTACCCATCAGCCCCAACCCCAACACCCTGAAGGCCTGAGTTACTCAAGAGTTCTCAAAAGGCTTTAACCAAACCTACCTGCTATAGGGATCCCTCCCAGACCTGTGCTGTGCTGTGGCGGGAGATTCAAGTCCAAGAAATGACTATTTGAGGTGGGGTTTGCTGTGTGGTTCAAGTGCATGACGCTATTGCGTGGAAAGGCCATCCAAGGATAGCGGGCTGCCTGGCCTGGAAAACTGAATGAATTATAAACCGCTCGGTGCTGCTGAAACTGAGGGAACCTCTGTGGCAAGACTGAAAAGGTACTGTTGAGAGAGTTGGCATTTGCAGGTGCAGCAGGATGCAGGAATCCAGAGCCTGGGCCTTTGGCGGTTGTAGTGTGTGAAGAGGAGTTCTGAAGAGATGTGGGCGAAAGGGAAGGCTGGTCTTGGACAGACAGTTCCTTCTCAATCAGGTCTGCTAAGGCTTTTCTAGTAACATCAAAGGGATCAAAACCCAAGTCATCCTCTGGTTGTTTAGAAGAACCAAAGCCAAATGCTGCTTGCCAGTCTGTAGAGGATGACACTGGGATAGTTTCTGTTGGGAAGAGAAATAGCGATGAATATAAAATATAAAGTTCACTTTCACACTTAATTAGGATCCACATTAGTGCAAGCTAACCATGTCACATAACAAGATAAAAACAAGCATTATGGCTTGTTCCTAGATGTCCCCTCAAAGCCTCAGTCATAGGTGGGGCTTTTTCAGAGGTGGCTGGATCTAGAGTGTGTGACACTGGGAGTGAGTCAAGATGCAATGCTAGAATCAAGGGCACTAGGATTAAGGGTGTGAGTGTTATCCACCCTAAGTGGCCTGGATGAGATATAAAGGACAGAAAAAGCTATCCTTGTTGCTTTGTTACCTTCTGCCTGCTATGTACTGTTTCTTTCCTGTAAGGCCCCTCTACTGTGCCACCCTGCCTTGGAGCCAGCTGACTCTGGACTGAAACCTCTACAAACCGTGAAATAAATGAGTCTTTCCTCCTTTAACTTTGGGGGTTGGGTATTTTCTCTCACCAACAAGAAAATTAACTAAGACAAAATTTGTACAAGAGAAGTGGGGTCATTGCTGTGACTGCATCTGGCCATGTATTTAAAACAGTCTTTGGAACTGGCTTGTGGGAAAGGCAAGAGTTAGGAAAAGTTCAGTTAGAGACATCAACTAAAAAAACTAGAGTCAGAATACCTTAGGCTGTACTGTATGGGAGATTCTAGTTAGAGCTAAGAAGACCAAAGAGCCAGTAATGAACAGGCACAGGAGGTTTCTGCTCAGAAGACCAAAAAGCCAGTAAAGAACAGGCACAGGAGGTTTCTGCTGGAAAGAAGGACTACATTGGCTGTTGGACTCCAGATGATGTGTGTAATGCATTGGCAGTAAGTTTGTCTGCATGTTGCTTATGTTGAGAGACTTCGCCTGAGACTGAGAGTAAGGGCAGCAGACTAATTAATCTGGCAGAGTAAATTTCAAGGCAATCTAATGTTGAGGCACTGGCATGGCTACTACTGGGGACTTTTAGCTAGATTTATGTTGAGAGCCAAGAACAAAGAGCCCAGCAGCATGATTTAGAATATTCTGAGTTTTACCGGAAAGAAGCTCTGGTAAAGCTGTGGACTGCAAAGATAGAGCAGAGATCTTGACTGCTGAGAAGGAACAGGAGAACAGAAAAGACGGTCCGAGGATACTGCAAGAAGCAGTAGGGTCCCACCCTTTGCAGCCTCCAAATTGCAAAAGTGAAAGACTTTGCTTTGAGAAGAGAACCCTAGGACATCATATTCCAGAATGACTGTGGGCTAGGGAAGTTGTTCCTCAGGATTTGGTTCACAAGTATTAGACCCCTACAGTCAAGAAAGAAAGAAGCCTGCCTACTGTTCCAGCTGGCAGCAGAACTTGATGTCATTCACATGGTGTGGGCTTTAGGAACATGTAGACTGCAAGAGTGGTGGGGTCAGAAGGGCTTCCGGCCAGATTTCACAAGAACGCCTGGGAGGTCAGGCAGTGTGCCCCTAAGAGGGCAGTGTGTGAAGCTGTGAGTGTGAAGCCAACGGTGCAGTGGAGACCCTAAAAGTATAGAGAAGCCAGGAACATGGATCGACCAAGGAAAGCTGCAAGAGTGAGCAAAGTTGGCCAAAGAAAGAAGCCACTGGAGCTACAAGCACTAGAAGTGCTGTAGCAGTGGAGTTGCCCAACTCCTTTGGAGTTTACATCTTGCCACAGATTGCCTTGGATGCCGCACGTGAACTATGGGACTTAATGTTTGCCCTGCTGGATTTTGGTCTTGCTTTGCTCCCATTCCTTGTTCCATTCCCTGTTTGTAACTTTTGGCATGGAATTGTCTGCCTTGTTCCACTAAATGCTGGAAGAGTTGTAACTTTCTTTTCATTTGTACAGGGGCATGCAGCTAAGACTTTGCCTTAAATCTCAGCAGAATTTGGACTTTGGTACTTTTCAGCAATGCTGAAACTATCAGAACATTGGTAACTATTGAAGATGGACTAAATGCCTTTTGCATAAAGGGATGTGCATGTGTCTGGGAGCCCAGGGGTGGGATGTTATGGCTTGTGTCTAGATGTCCCCCTAAGTCTAATGAGGTCACAAGTGGGGCTTTTTCAGAAGTGGCTGGATCTAGTGTGTGTGATGTTGGGACTGATTCATGGTACAAGGGCACTAGGATTAAGGGTATGAGTGCTACCTGCCCTAAGTAGCCCAGATAATATTTAAGGGATAGAAAGAGCAGTGGTTGCTCTGTTGATACTTTATTACCTTCAGCCTGCATGAACTGTTTTTCCCCTGCAGTGCCCGTCTGTTATGCCAACCTGCCTTGGAACCAGCTAATTATTAGCTGAAATTGCTACAAACTGTGAGCTAAATAAATCCTTCCCCTTTTAACTCTGGGTGTCAGGTATTTTGTCTCAGCAATGAGAGAAAAGAAACTTAAGACCGCAAGTATATGCAAAATCTTTACAACTTTTTAGCACAGAAAGTTCACTAATCACAAAGGACACCATATACTAACAGTAATTTCACTCTTATATTCCTAACTTCAAAAACTGATTCATGTAGATGGTTTCGCTAAAAGAAAAAATATTCTTGACCCAAATTATACTCAGCTACTTACAACCAAAACCTGCCAAAGCCATTTAAATGAAATAAAGTAATAAATAAAATCTAACAAATTTTAATTAGTGAAGCTTATTTTTAAATGTATTTATTAAAGACAAAGTACAAATAAATTTGACAGTGCCTTATATACTAAAAATAATTTAATGCAAAAAATTCGGTAGTATTTTTAATTATCTGCTCCAGAGGTGCTACAGTACATGCTAATTTAAACCTTTCATATCTAAAAAGAGAATTTAAAATGAGCAAAAATGGAAATAGCTACAAAATGCAGAAATAATAAACTTTTACTACCAAATAACTTCTCACCACTTTATCAGTTATGGAGAAAAACTTTATCTACACAAATACAAATCAGATTAAGAAGCTAAGTCCTCAATAATTCCCAGAGGAATAAGCTTTTCAATATTGGGAAAATAACATAAATAATCCTTAATTTCTGGAGCAATCTGTATTTTAACATGATAAATTTTAGGTCCTTCAACAATTTACCATTTAATTTCATGCAATTTAAATGTTCACATTTTTTATAAAAATGTACAAGGGGAAAAGGATAAATAGGCCCCCACCAATGAGTATGACACTGGTTGATCAACAGTATGTCAACAGTGTAATTACTAACTGGGGACTGCTGCTACCTACCTGATGTGAAGAGGCTCTGTGGTTCTGGTGCTGTTGGCCAGTCACTGGATGTCTGTGGGGAGCTGGGAAAAGGAGGAAGCCCGCTTGGAATAGGGTTGGGATGGCGAAAATTGTCTGAGAATAATGACTGTGACTCTGTTACTGCCCCTTCAAAAGGGGACCGTGCACTGTGATTGGATGAACTGATGGGGATGACTGGATTGGATTTTGATAAACCAGGTGGTGGTGAAGGTGTATCACTGTTAGACATCTAAATAAAAAAGAGAAAGAAATAATCAATACACAAGAAAATAACCAATACATTTTAATAAGCAACAATGAAAAAGAACTACAATCAAATATATTAAGTAGTCTTCAAACTAGGGAACTTGGAAACTTTTTAATGAGAGCAGGAGTTTCAGAAAATCATTTAAACTGTTAATTTATATTGGTACTCTTTTAAAAAGAAAAAAAAAACTAAACTGCCTGACAAGACAAAATCAATTTCCTCTCTTTTTATAATCTTACGCCTCTTACTTTATAAACATAATAATATATCTTATTCTCTGGGATTTCACTATAGTATCTTTGCTTGAGCACAAACTTTCCAGAGACCAAAGACAAATTATTAGAAATATTTCAACTGGTAAGAACAGAATGACAGACTCTAATGACTAGATCTTTCTACAAACTAGATGATTTCCAATATTTTAGTTAACAAAACTGACAAGATTTACTCAAGACAGATGATCAAAAATCATTATCATGGTAAATCTTTATATAATGCTTAGGTATCTAATTCAGAAGGAATTCAAAGATTTGAGGGATAGTGATAGAATAGTTTTCCTTTCATCTACTTATTTACAGAAACAAGAATTCCTGACATTCACCTCTTAGCAAAATGAAAACATGAGAAGGATTGTTACTAACACTTGCCTCATTTTACCAGTAAGTTATATTCATCTAAGGACACATGAAAACTAATTTTCAAGTGGCCTAATTAATCTCATAACTACAGTATTTATGTTTAATGATTACTTTTTATCAAAGTCCATTTATATATTGCTTTGATCAACTTAATACTAACAAAAATTGAGAAGAAAAACTGGCATTTAAATCAAGAACTTTCTTACTTAAAATGCCTATTCTCACTTGAGAGTATGCTTTTCCAACAAAAACTATCTCACATTAAGACAAAACTCTGTACTTGCAACAGAAAAATGAGTTTAAGAAAAAAGAATGATGTAAAATTTCTGACTGTTAAAGAAGAGCTTGCGTATTTTTTCTAAATGGATGATGGGTATCAAAATGTGGTATGAGCAAAACATTATGACAGGTATCAGAACATTAAATTCATTGTACTTATTTAAGGAGCGATATATTCTTTTACTTAAAAACTAAAGAAAAAACACCATATTTTAGATTTCTTTTTACTTATCCTGGCTATAAGTGGGAAACATATTCTTTACGGAACAGACTAAAACTACTTTATTTTACCAATATAAGATGATGTCAGAAACTCAACTAGTAAAAAACTGGCGGAAAAAAAAGGTTGCCTAAGCATTAAGATGACACAATGCATGCCTGCCAGACCCTTCCTCACTCAGTTTCATAGGAGATGCAAGTTTATATAATTCATTGTGGGGAAGAAAGAAGGACCACTATTAGGAATGAGTACACTGTGTGAAAGCTGCAGTTGACAGTAAAAGACGGGGAGAATACACTGAGGTAAACAACTCTTAAAAGCAAGAACACATAAGGCACGCAGACTTGGGACCATCTGGGTGGAGTCACAAGGGCAGTAACTGTAGCAAATGATAAGATATTGATGTGCTTCCATACAGTACGATAATACATGGTCCTGATGATAATTCTGAGTAATCAAGAAAAGGTTAAACTATAGTCTATGTATATGTACAGGAAAAGAAGCCTAACTAATTTAACAAACCTGTCCTTCAGAGATGTTTTAAATTATGTCAGTATTTAAAGTACTTCTCATTATTTAGAAAGTTCACTTCCATAAAATACCTTGTTTTCTGGATACCTCCGATTTTAAAGTGATATTTTATTCTAATCTTACCTGCTGGGAATTATCACCATTCCCTATACTGAGAGGATCTGAAGGTTTGTCAATGGGGCTGTAAAGAGAAAACAAATTAAATTTAAAAAGCCACTCTACCACAAAACAAACAAAACTCCTCAGAGCCATAAAAAGAGGTATTTTATTATTTTAGTCATGTTTACTATTGAGGCACTATGATATAAAATATTAGGCTAGATGTTTAAGACACAAAAAAGTATAAGATCCTTACCCTTGATCACTGCCCTTTAAGGAACTTACATTCTAACTAAATTGTCCAAAACAATGGTTGAAGTGGTAGTTTATGGAAAAAATTACTGCTTGAAACAGATAATACTCCAATCAGTCAAAAGTACAATCCATCATTTACTTTTGTGCATATGATAAACATATGCCTCATTAAAGTTTTTTTTCCTAGATGTCTGACAGAAGGTTCTAGAAGTTATTAAAATGTTCCCTGTAGGTTCTTTTTCTTTTTTGTGGCACTGGGCATTGAACCCTGGGCTTCCTGTGTGTTAAGCAAGCATACTACCACTGAGCTACATCCTCCCAGCTTGTTTTATTTTGAGAGAGGGTCTCACTTCGTTATCCAGGCTAGACTCAGACTTGAGATCCTCCTGTCTCAGCTTCCTGGGTAACTAGGATTACAGATGTGCAGCACACAGCTCCTATAGCAGTAGTGATAAATGTGCCACATGGGGAGGGAAAGAAAGAGCAAGCAAGCAGACAGGCAAGCAGAATGGGTAAATGTTTTTGAAGCAAGGAGGAGTAACCTGAGAGAATTCACAACATTATGTCTTTTACTATAATAAAATTTAAAAATTTAAACATTTTGCATATATTTGATCATACTTCATGTATGTATACATGCATAAATAAAATACGTTTTTGTACAAGCTACTACTCAAAAACATTAACATTTTATTCCTAGAAAATGCAATATCATGGTAAAGGCAGAAAATGCTAACTTCAAGTCCATTTTAACTCGTCTGGCTTAAAGACAAAAGAAAAAACCTCTGTAAGCATTACAACACTGACCCAGTGACATAATTTCCATGATTAACTCACCACATGAACAAAGGGTAAGTATTACCACCCAAATAGATTTACAGTAAAGTAAATTAAGATTCCATATTTCTTAAAATTATTCACTGGAAATAGAAAATCATCTTACAAAGAGATAACTTACTGAGTGAACAAGAACTAGAACCCAATCTGAATTTGAGGTATGTGATCTACTGAGACGCTGCTTAGATGCTCATGATTCCAACAAAGAGATTATGTGCCAGGGCCAGCTATCAAAATTAACTGCTTAAACAAAATGCTTCAAGTCTTCAGGAAAAAGCAAAGCTACCATCAATGTGGCAACCGGGTAAAGTATTGCAGAGGAGTTAAATTTAAGAAGATCTTAAAAAGATGTACATATTAAAAAGAAGGAAAGAGCCAGGCGTGGTGGCGCATGCCTTTAATCCCAACACTCGGGAGACTGAGGTAGGAGGAGCACTGTGAGTTCGAGGCCGGTTTGGGCTACAACGCGAGTGCAAGGCTGGCCTGAGCTACATAGTGCGCCCCTACCTCAAAAAACTAGGGCTGGGAGTTTGGCTCAGTGGCTTTAGCACCTGTCTGGGAGGCGTTAAGTTGTGAGTTCAATCCCTGGTGCTATCAAAAAAAATAAATAAATAAATAAATAAATAAATAAAAAGAAGGAAAGGAGGAAGGACAGCAGTAGGAGTAACAACAGCACAAGTGTCAAGGGTCAAGAAGTAAGGAGAGAAAAGTTGAGGCCAGACTCCAAAGGCCAATGGAAATATCTAAACACAAAAATGACCTAAATAAGCAGTATTTTAGAAAGATTACTTTGGTGGTGGCAAGAACAGACTGGGACATAATTAGAGATAATGTGAGATAAACTTGCACTATTATGGGAATAATGGCTTCGAGTTGAGAGGAAGAAGTTGTAATAGAAACTTAAAAAAATAAGTACTATGACAACTGAACAATTTTGGTGTCTGGGTCTTGGCTCATCTTTCCAGCTACTACTATTAAAGAACACTAAATAGTAATTTTTAATGTAACTGAGATCAGTCTTGCAAATGTCCAGGGCACTACAAGAAAATAAGGTTGCATAAAGAATGAGTCTTAAGAATGTTTCTGGATGATAGCTAATTAGAGTAATTTGAATCATCGTGTCCTGAATCTCAACTGCATTTTTATAAGCACTGATTCATAATATCTTTAGCTCTACCTGGGAAAGCCTTATCAGATACGTTTTAAAATTTCTGGATCAGTACCAATTCAAAAATAGCTGCTGAACAATCAGGACTATGGCAAGATCCTAGATAAGCTTGTATTTCACTCAATTCTACTGTAGTCTTCTCAATTTTTTTTAATAACTAGCACATGCAAGAAATAAATTAAAATGTCTAAAGATATGAATAGAAGTCACCTTATTTTCTGTATAGACTATAACAAGTCAGTGATAATTAAACCTGAGTGAGTACAACTATCAACGCAAAAAAACTATCAAAAGAAAATGAAGACACACATATAACTCCATAGAAAGAAAGTATATTTACAAATTCCCATGAATGTGAATTAGATCTTTAATGGTTACACAAAAAAGGGGTATCTCAAGTAATTGTTAACAGGTCAGAGTTTAACGACTCTTCTGGCAACAGATGTACAATTTCCCTTTTCACCAAACTATACCTGCTTGACCTGACAAATCTGTTTTACTTGCAGCATTCACCTACCATTATCATACCAAGTTGGTAACCCTTAAGGAAAAAAATACTTACTTGTGAAGACAGAGACCTATTCTATGGACTGCTCCCCAGCCATGACCTACCTGCCAGGTCCCAAGGACACCAGATGTAAGATGTTCAGTTATACTAAGATAAATTGCACCAGCTTTTAAAATTTAAGAACAAATACACAAAAACCCTACGAGCTCCCTGAAGGCTTTCTTTGCCACACTAAAAAATTTTCACTGTGGCAAAAGCTAAAGTCTAGCTATTCATTCCACTTTCAACAGGTAACATTTTTGTTTATTATCTGTGCAGCACACACAAAGCAACGGGGCAGAAGTCGCCTAGCAAGGGTAAAGACTAGAAAGCTGTCTGAAAAGTAATGCCAATTTGGCTTGTCAAGATACAACAGGGAAGCAGATAATACAAACTGAACTAAGCCAAAGAACGAGAAGGGCAGCATCAGAGGTCGACAATAATTTCTGAAAAGGCTGAGCTGGAAGACCAACTCTCCTACTGGTCACTCAAGTACTATCAGCAGTCCTAACCAACAGAGAAAGCAATCAAGACAACTGGAGACTACACGGCTAATTAAGAAGCACTGGATTCAAGTGGAACTAAGAAGTACTAACTGGGACTTAGATTGCATAACACCACCAAGATATTATTTCAAGAGGATAATGTGTGCACAAATCTCTGCAGATAAAAATTCATAAACATTTTCATATACTCTGTCACTGATTTTTTTTAAGTTTTAGTCCTAAATAGTTTTGAAACCTATGATGAAATTACAGACTTCTTAGGAGTAAATACTTTACAGTATCTTAGTCTATGAGGTTCTAGGCTTTTATTCTTGCAATTTTTCTTGTAAAACTGCTATTTGCATGGGAAGGGAATCAGGAGATGAACGGAGGGGAGGTGGAGAGAAGAGGAAGTAAAAGAACTAAGATGTGTTATATACACAAACCAGCTTCCCATGATGAATACTGCAAACATGTACTAATAAAATTAGTATTAAAATTTTCGTAAAACTCTGCTACTTGTCACCTAGAATGCCAAGAAATAGGCAAATGGAACCTTTCTCTGAAGTTTATTTTTTCCCAGGAAAGTGTAATTTTCAATTTATCTTGAGAAAAAAAGGAAGAAAGGAAGGAAGGAAGGAAGGAAGGAAGGAAGGAAGGAAGGAAGGAAGGAAGCAAGCAAGCAAGCGAGGGAAGGAGGGAGGGAGGGAAGCAGGCAGGCAGACAGAAATACAAGGAAAAAGAAGAAAAAGCATAAGAAAAAGAAAAAAATGAAAAGGAAAGAGAAAACAGGAATAGGAAGAGAAAGAAAGAGACAGACAGACAGGCAGACAGATGAGAATCAGTGAGCAAGTAAATAAGCCTACAAAATAAAAGATGAGCCAGGAAAAGTGGTGCATGCCTATAATCCGGGCACTAAGGAAGCTGAGGCAGGAGAACTGCCATAGAGTTAAAGGCCAGCCTGGGCTACACAGTGAATTCAAGGCCAGCCTACATAGCAAGTTCTTGTCTCAAAACAAAACAAAACAACAAAACAAACAATAACAACAACAAAATCCTATCTGTTGGGTAAGACCATAGAAAGAACAAAAAGAGCTACTTGACCATCATTAACTTGGCAACTTCCTGTAGGAAGAAGGCTTACCTAAAAATCCATCCTTACCACCTGCTTATAATAAAGACAAAGTCAATAAAATAATAGGCAATCCATTAATAACTGATTACAAATTATGCAAAAGCTGAATACGTGTTACAAATATCAGTTCCAATATTCATTTACAATACAAAGGGGAAAAGCTCAACAAATTAAAAAATATCAAGGTATTTTCATATTGTGATGTAAGTTATTTCAAATAAATAAACAAAATCATACTTAAGTGACTAAAACATACTTAAGTGACTAAATAAAAAAATATCAAGGTATTTTCATATTGTGATGTAAGTTATTTCAAATAAATAAACAAAATCATACTTAAGTGACTAAAACATACTTAAGTGACTAAATAAAAAAATATCAAGGTATTTTCATATTGTGATGTAAGTTATTTCAAATAAATAAACAAAATCATACTTAAGTGACTAAAACATCAGAGCTTCCTGCATCAAAGGAAAGAACGAGACAAAAATACTTGCTAGCACTGCTAGTCTAACACTGCTCTTTAACTTTTAGCATGGGGATTCTCCATACAAGCAGTACTGGAGGATCCAAAAACAACCAAATGGATAAAAAGATTTAAAAAATCTCCCGAGAGGCATGAAACAACTAGATATGCCATGCTAGTAGCTGGAAGGACTCCATATTGTACAATATAAATTCTTCCAAAACTGACTTATAAAACACAGATAACTGATCAACTAATTAGGAAAAAATAGATCTCTGTAATTTACAAAGAAACACAAAACATGGGAAACTTAGGAATTTGCAATGCATAAAAAGTTCACTCTATTATCACATATAAATTAAAATGAGACACTGGTTTTTCATTCATCAACATTAGGAAGAAAAAATTCAGGAAACGTACTCTCAAACTGTTAGACCAAGTAGTTCTATTTTCAGGAACAATCAGTGCTAAAACACTTATGTGAAAAGATGTTCAGTATGGTGTAAAAAATGAAAATAACGTAGGAATACAGAAGACTGGCTTGACAGACTTGAAATATTCACTTTCAGGGAAAACTTCTGGTTACTAAGGTCACATAAAATACTAATTTTCTTCTGTATGCTTTCATAATTGTTTTCACATTTCCATCAGCACAAACACTATTTTAATATTCAGAAAACAATGAATGCTATCTCAAAAGAAATAATCTAAATTTTAAAGTTCTGTTCTGCAAACTCTAGGGGTTATAACCCAGAGTATGACTAACTAGACTGATGACATTTTTAATGAGAATGATGATGTATACAAAACTCTGAATATTGAATGCATCTGACGTATATATTTCAATAGCCTCATTCTTATACCAAACACTATAGAAGTAGGAACCAATAAGATATGTAATTACATTTGGTTCATCAGAAGATGCAGGGCTAGAAAAGTATAGGTATACATGGACAAAGGAAAAGGTCAAAGTTTATTACTCAGAAAGATTTGTTTGGCTTTAGCCTTTATTACTAATCTTGATATAAACAAATCTCACAGAGTTTACAGTAATTTTATGTTTTGTGGCCTATCCATGGGTTTATGAGGTGCAGTCAAATACACAATGAATGTTTAAACATGAATATTAATATGGTAAGGCATATTGACACTAACCCCTCAAACTACTCCCTCTCACTTCCAACACACTTATCTCATGATTTTAGGCAATTTCTGAAGCATTTCTGGAAGTTCTCTTTTATGAGTGTCTTTACAAAATGTGATCAAACGTTATGGTGAATCTGCAGCCCAGTGCCATCTAATGGACAGCCAGGCTTGTAAAAATATTACAGTCTGGCCTCAGCCATTTATTCACGGGATCTGGTGCCATGTAATTTTTGGCTCATCCCCAAAGTCAAAACAACCATGAAAGGTAAGTATTTGGAATACATTCAGGAAACTGAGGTTGCTGCAGCAGTGTACCTAAAGACACGACAGAGGACTTCCAGAATCACTTCACAAAGTGGTAAGACAATGGATAAGTGTGTCTGAAGTGAGAGGGATTAATGTGTTTTTATTTTAACACATTTTAAAAATGTAAACATTCACCATGTTTTTTAATCACTGCATATATTTGTATAAATAAGCAATTAATGTTTAAATAATTTTCACCGTTAAAAGGAGTAAAATAAAGACTTGAAAAATTTAAACCAAAGAATATGGCACTGAAGAAATGGACTTGGACAATAACTTACACAGTTATTATTGGCTCTGTGTGAAAAATGTCTTTTACAGTATTTTACTACTAAATAAGCTCCTGCGTATAATATTTAACACAGAGGCATTAAAATATCACTTAAATTTAACTTTGGATTAAAAGAAAAGGACAAAGATCTTAACATATTAAGCTTACAGAACATTCAGGAGAGAGTAAAATTCTAAAACTAACTTTATGATTTTCTCACAAGTCATAACCAAGTATAGTACAATCCAAGATGGGAAAATCCCAATGGAATGAGACTCAGTACTAAAGACTACAAATTTGTTTACACACTGACACAGTATCTTCATCCCAAAACCATGCTAGGGTAGAGGTCAGGAGAAAATTTGTCTCATAAAACAAACATGAGTTGTGACTGAGATACTCTTCACTCATAGGATATGACTTTAGTTATTCTTGGGACCAACTACCTTGAATATCTGTGTCATGGGTCTTTCCTCATTGTATCAGAGATGTCAATTAGGTGACAAGAACCTTTTTATACTCAACATTCCTTAACTTTTCTAACAAGGAGAATGTTCTCTGGGCTCAGGGTGGTCTGCAAACCACTGCAAAGGTGAAGGCATGAAGAGGCTTGCATGAGGTATAAGCCAGGAAGGAGTAAACAGCAGATACTCAAACCTAGAAACTATGAGCCTACACTACCCCACAGTCAAACAATTGTGTGTGAGTGATAGACCTTGTCAAGAAGGGTTTTATGTAAAAAAGAGGCAGAATGAAAGGAGAAGACTGACACACATGAGGGTAAAAATGTCTGGCTATATTAGCATCAGTACTTACGTATCATACCTCTGCAGTGGTGTCACTTTATTCTTATTCTTATCAACTGAACCCGTAGACAGCTGAAGAAAATTGGGATTTAATTTATACAATTCCTGAAGTAGCTTCTGTTCATATTCTTGGTGTTTACCGGCCTAATGAAAGGAGAAATTAAAACCGTAGTAGGATTCACAAAGTGGCTGGTGTAAAATACTGCATTACCTTCTGAATTATTAAAGATACCCTAAATAAAACACACAAGGTTTTCTCATGGAATTGGAAAAAACTACAAGGATGAAAATCATAAAACTTCTAGATCAGCAAAAATTTATATATATTTAGTCCACACATTAAGGCATTTCATTAACTTCTATTATACAGAAAAGCATATTAAGGAGAGGCTAATTTCACTACCTTAGAAACTAAAGGTTCATTTTTATCTACTTGCAAATTTTTCACATAATTAAATCTTCTAACATGTAATTATTGAGTTTCTGAAAATCACCCCAAATTTATCAACTGACTCCATTTTATTTAGAAATCAACACTTTAAGTAACTGTTTATATATTCTTCATTATCTTGGCACTAACTAAAAATTGTATGAATTTGTTTTTGCTTTCTCCTTTCCTCTCACCAGGAATAACATAAAAATCATGTATTTTAAACTCTAGACCAAGGTTCAGTAGTTTACAGTCACATACTTGTTTTTGTAAATAAAATTTTGTTGAGACATAATTATGCTTATTCATTTATATACTGCCTAGGATTCCTTTCTTGCTACAAAAGACAGTGGAGTGTTACAAAAGAGACAGTGGAACACTTATAACAGATGCTAATGCCTACAAATTCTTCGATATTTACAACATGGAAGTGGCCCTTTGTAAAAAGATTTGCTGATAACAGTCTACATATAACAGGAAAACGCTGTATTTACCACAGATGGGCAGCTGCATATCTAAAAACACTATCACAAATATTGTGGGAGAAATCAGGCAAAAATTGATGTTAGAATCTAATTAGACATAAGCATCAGTGATCATGAAATTAATTTGAGTAACTTTTTGCTGTTTGCATGTATATAATGACTGGAAAGATATTTTTACTTACATTCAGAGATCTTTATTGTTTTAAAATTCTGATTAAAACTTACGGTAAAACCAATGTGGAAGAATCAAAACAGAAGCAAAATAAAAAGCGCAGACATTCTCATTTAATTGAGCACAACTGTGTACTGCATACTGCACAACACATCATCCCTATTCTGAGAGGCCACTTGCTCATTTCAACTGGATCTCTATGCCTAAAATTGAAGCTATGGAGTAATAAAGAATGGTTTTCTAATTTTTGTCATGATGTAATTTATTCAAATTTCCTTCCTGTACTGAAAAAGTTTTAACAAAGAAAGGTCCTTTCAAACTACTTTTTAAATTCAAGAAGAGCATGCTAGAATATTAAAAGAATCTTAAGAAATAAATGCCTTTAAATGTGGATTTTACCTGTGTGTGTGTGCATGCACTATTGAGAACTGAATCCAAGGCCTTTACATTGAGTTACATCCCTAGCCCTTTTGGTGCTTTTTTTTTTTTTTTTTTTTTTTTTTTTTTTTTTGAGATAGGGTCTCAATGAATTGTTAAATTGCCCAGATTGTGTTAAACTCACAATACTCCTGCATCAGCTTCCGAGGAGTGTATTGGGATTACAGGAGTGCACTACCACACTTGGCCAAATTTTACATTTTGAAAACATGAGAAGCCTTGACATTCCTACTGCAAATCAACACTTCAGGAGATGTTATGACTTTCTTTAGCCAAAAAGAATTCAATCTGATATTCAAGTGACTCTACGGGGGCAGTTCACAATGACGGCATAAATCCCATTACACATAAATTTCAACCTACTGTTCATATATTTTTCACTAACACTTTAAATGAGATCAATCTGGGCTTGAAAATTTTCATTATGATAGTGTATATATATATATATGGAGTAAAGTATACTCTCCACTAGTTAAAATTCACATTGAAATGGTTCTATTTAGATTTCATTCAAGAAAGTTTCATCTGAAAAACAAAAAGCATTTATTGAGTAAATAAGAGATTAGTACCTCACCTGTCCCTGGTAGATACCAGTTGGGCCTAACACCATTTCTGAACTATATGGACCAGTGTCAAGATACTCTAATGCATTACAATGATATTTAATCTGTACTAACTCCAAGTCAAAAAAAAGTAGTATTTCTTTTTATTGAACAGTCTGCTCTTAACGGAAACCCTTACCAGCCTTTCTCTAGTTTGAACTGGAGAACAAAAGTTAGCAATGAATGACCCCCACCTTCTAAATGAGAAGTGTTTCTGCAAAAGTCCACAGCAACAATATTAAGTCCTCATCTATAAGAGGGAAGTACAGCATTATGCTTTGGTACAACCCTCATTTAATATGACATATATTCAGCATTTTTACTTGTAAAAGCATGTTTATACTAGAAATTAAAAGCAAACAGGAAGAAGAAATATAAAAACCATTAGATATTAAGTCTTTAATTCATCCATTACAGGACACTGACTCAGTCGACACTTTCAAGGGAGAATCATCCCATAAACTGTTACTTTATCAGTATCACTGGACAGAGCATTATTTTCTAGTTTATAAATAGCAAAGATGGGGGGGAAATCTTAATAATTTCAATGTCCCACTTGGACTTCATTTTGCTGACACTCCCCTTAAAGAAGCGTTTCCCGAAGCATTGTCTTTGGTTAACTGAGTTTTGATTGTATAACCTCCCTTGTGGATACGTGTTAGCATATTAAAGACTGAGAAGTCCTGCAACAAAGAAACCTATTATAATCTAGCACTTGTAAGCTTAGCTGACCACAGACCCATCTATGTCCCACAAAACTGACATTTCATAGAACACAATGTTTAGAAAATGCAACTTTAAAGTAGTATCAGTTTTTAGAAAGCCAAATCCCTAGTTTTTATGTTTGCAATTTTAACTTAGGAAGAAAAAGTACTCCATCTTGCATAAAGTTGGTAATTCACAGGACTTTACTACCTGCATTTCCTCTTTTGTGAAGCTGGCTGCCTCATCCCCCAATTCATGTAGATACATGCAGTCAGGTTTTGGACACTGCATATTCTTTAAGAAGTAACTGCAGTATTTTGTTGTACCTAGAGATGCCTGCAAGAAGAGGGTAGAGGAGAAAAGAGGACTCAAAATGTGAACTGACATCACAATGAGAATCTCCATGTTTAGTATTTTCATGTTACCCAAAACAAGGCACAGATAGGACAAAACAAGAACTATGACAGAGAACACTGAGAAATTGAATACGATTTAATAGGATTTATTATAAATGACTCTTATTTGGAAGAATTAAGGAAAACACCTCAGTCTATACTTTCCAGAACTCAAACAAACCTTCCCTAGATAACATGAAAAGAGACACAAAAATCTGTTCTATGCTATCAGTGGCTAAAACACAGAAGGCAAAATTTCTTTTTGTAATTATGTCATCCTTCCTTCATTTAAATAAACCACTGTTTGGTGGAACCCTTCAATCAAAGTTGGATCAGGTTCAGGTATTTAAGGGAAACAAATCAGAACTATTACCTATTTTAGACGAAGAAGATAATGACTGCATTTTCACAAAATAAAATGTATGCAAAAACAGGAGATTTTAGATTATCCGGTAACAATGAATGTACTTCCTCCTACCTACAGGACCCTATTAGTAAACAGCAAATCAATCAGCTACCACAGGCTGATATGGATGACTTACAGTCTTCAAATGAATTGTCTTTAAAGTTTATAGGTAAATCTAGATTTTCCTCTACTTACTACATCTTATCCTGTTCCCTTAAAAGACAAAATCAAGAGAATCACATTACCTTCAGTGTTCTGCCATCTACTACCACATTATTGACACACTGTATGGCTCTGAGAGCGTCTTCTGACCGAATGTAGGTGACATAAGCACTGGCACTTGGACCCTATAGTGAAAAAATCGCAGCCTGCAGTTACTGGTTTCAAATGACATAATACTGAAAAATAAAATTCTCTTGCAACCTGCCTACAGAATTCTAAAAGCCTTTATTACTATTGTTCTTAACAATAATTAGTAGTTTTGATTAAACACTACTAGGTCATTTATAAGTAATCATACTTGAACTTTATCTCATTCTAAATCAACTAAAGATTAATAAAGTATCTTTGGCTCTGCATTTTTTTTGAGTGTGTGGTTTTCTGAGACAGAGTCTTGCTATGCAGTTTGGGCTCACTTTGAGCTTACTTTGTAGCTCAGGCTGGTCTTGAATGCGCAATGATCCTCCTGCCTCAACCTCCTGAGTGCAGGGATTACAGGCGTGAGCCACCACGCCCAGCTTTGGCATTTATTTTATTAAGAAGTCATTTGACAGGCTCTTCAAGGTTATAAAAGTTTGAAATCTGGATCGAAAGTAAGATTTGTCAAATTATATTCTATCAAAAATAAATGTAACATGTAGGTATTCAATTTGCTAATATCAATATCAAAGTTGTTTTAAGATTTCAATATCTAAAAATATCACCAATTAGGAATTATCTAATTAACAGATTACCTGATAATAGATTCAACTCTCTCATCCCTTTATATTCCATTAATAAATCTTTGATTTACTATTATCCTTTTATTACTATTAATACTGTTAAATCCTGGAGAAGTCAAGTGAGCACCAATAATCCCCCCACCCACCAACAGAGGTCACTACACTGCTTAAATTCTTTACTCTCCACCTTCCTAATTACAAAAAGCAAATTTCCTTTTAAACAGCCCATGTCAAGCCCAGACCATAAAGTAGAAAGGCAAAAAGCCCTGAAATTAGTTACCTGTGAGCCTGCATATGATGTGCTATTATTGATGACAACTTTATGTATTTTACCAAACTTCCCAAAATATTCTGGTCGCTTTAAAACCTATAAAATAAGAAAAATAAGGTATGAACGGATTGTATTTTCATCAGTTATTATCCTTATAATGGGAACATTTGTCATCCCTTGTCATTGAAAGGAAAATGTTGGAGACCACAAATTCACAATGGCTAATTTTGCATACTGCCCTAAGGAATAAAATGGAGGCTTGGGATTATCAGTACCACCATTTGAGATTTTCCATTTACTCTTCTTAGCATAAAATCATCTATGCCCTCTTGAGTCAACCCAGGGTTATACGCCAGGACAAGATCCTTCTTAGCAAATGATCATCTATGCCCTCATGAGTCATCCCAGGATTATACTTGCCCATAGAGTTATAAACCTCTGAGTCTTCCACTGAACTGGAATCTTTGGCTAGCCACGCCTACCACTGTATACATCCAATAAATAGTGGCTGTTTAGGAGTGTGAGGGGGAGGATTCATAGGGAGACACTGGTTTCCCAGCCATTCATGTATTACTAAACTTGTCTCTGTTTTTCATTTTTCTCATTGTACCTTAACACAGACAACTGGGACTCTTTGCCGAGTACCGGATAGGAAAATAGTAATTTTTAATATTTTCCAATAAGTATGATTACTTGCTAATTGTTATTTATGTAGGTAACCTACAAGAAATCTGAAGTCTAAAAGCTATGACTTCTTGGCCTACTGAATAGAAACTGAGACTAAGTTTGGGATTATCTGTTATGTTCTATTATCTGAACCAATAATCTATGCAATATTACACAGTTGTCTTAAAAACACAGAGATCAAAGACCTTAACTACACTGTCACTAATATATAATTCTTATGAGAAAACAGCTCTCAAGACAATGACCAAAATTAAGCACTAAGGGCAGAGACAAAAAGAACAGACACCGAGTTTTTTCTCATAAATCTATCGTTTATTAAAATATTATTCATAAATAACAAATATAGTAAGTATCCCTTCAACACATGCTTTGATTTATTCTGTGTATACAGTTTCTAATATCAATTTTACCATTTCTTAATTGTCTCATCCCTCAACCCCATTAATTACATCTCCAAAACAAAAGTATATATTACTTCCTCAATTACCTGGTTACTTCTTGGTGGTTATTTCTCTTCATATTTATCTTACTTCCATTACTTTATAATGACCATATACATTCTTTTAGGAACCCTCACAAACTTATTTAACCTTGGCTAATTCAATCAACACAATTTAATATAAAACTCTCTTCCATGATCTGCAGCTACTTCAACCTTAATTTTTTTCCCTAAAATTTACCTATCAACCTACTGCTTCTATAATTTCTATTTGTATTTGTTATGTTCAGTGATTCAACAAACATGTGCACCTTATTACTTTATTTTGTAGTGTAAAAACAGTACTTAAAGAACTTGAATACACACACAAGTCCTTTGAGGAACTAGTTAAATGCACATGCAGATCCAGTAGGTCTATGCATGGTAAATCCACATTAGTACAGCTGCTACTGGCCAACAGACCACAACTTGAAAAAGGTTCTACAGTAGTGGTGTCCAAGCATTCATGTGTAGATGGAGCCTCTATAATTATTTTCCTTGTTTCTCCTCTCTCCATATTTTTTCAATATATGTGGAGAAAGGTTGTATTACCATGAAGTCATTCAATGAAATGAAACGGGTAATAATATATATATATCTAATTAGTTTTTTTAAAGTGGGCAATGTATCTGATAAGGCTGAAAACTAATAGTTTATAGAAATAGTTTTTGGCAAAAATTTAGGTATAACAACATGAGATTGGCATATAATTACACTGACATGTTCATACTGCAGGCAGAATGGCATTTTCAAAGTAGAAATCTAGAGCCGGGTGTGGTGGTGCACACCTTTAATCCCAGTGCTCGGGAGGCTGAGGTAGGAGGAGCATTGTGAGATGGAGGCCGGCTTGGGCTACAACACGAGCGCAAGGCCGGCCTGAGCTACATAGTGCGACTCTGCCTCAAAAAACCAGGGCTGGGAGTTTGGCTCAGTGGCTTAAGTGCCTTCCCCGGCAGGCGCAAAGCTGTAAGTTCAATCCCCAGTACCGCAAAAAACAAAAAAAAACAAAAAACAAAAACAAAACAAAGTAGAAATCTAACCACATCATTCTGTTCTTAAGAACATGGCCACTGCTTCCCACTGACTACAGGATAAAGTGCAGGCTCCTCAGTATGGTTAGAAAGCCCTTTATAATCATCACCACTTACCTTGCCAACCTTCTCTCTCACTACTGTTCTCTAATCTTCCAGTCAAATGCATCAGATTGCAGATGAAGGTCTTTCTCATCTAGAAGCATTTGTATAGTTCCTCTGCCAGAAGCACTTTACCCAAATTACAGCAATGGAGTACATACCACTTCTGGCAAGATCTGGTGCTACCCCTTGGGCCACCACAACAGCACTTATCATACTACACTATCACTTTTATAAATAACCAGGTACTATCTTGTTAGTGTCTTATATAGTGACTGACACATTGGAGTTATTCAACGAATTTTTATGAAAAAACTGAATGATGCTAACACTGAACAAAAGAATTACGTTGATACAGAACACTGCAAGTATTCTCAAATGGCCAGTTGCTGACATGTAACAGGCAACAGGCAATATTAACCTGAACACTGCAGATTCTGACACACTAGTAAGACAGTATTCTACTGAATAAAGTAAAAGATATGAGAAGTACATAGTGTTCTGTACTTCAGCATATTATTTATATGCTTGATGTTGTGTATTTGACAGTAGGCCAGTTTTAGCAATAACAGACTATAAACAATTACATGACAGAATTCTAAGTGTCCAATGGCATGCCAAATGAGTAAATATCTTGGTATACATTTTTTAGGAACACAGTCAGGTATTTATAGACACTTTAGAAAAAAAACTAAAAAACTGGCAATCACATGGATTTTGAGTGGATACAGAAATGGATGAAGAATAAAGCAATCAGTGTATAGAATACATTAGGCTAAGTGCTCTATGCACACAGGTAGGTCACTCAACTTCCCTTTGCCTTGGATTCTCATTTGTAAATTGAAATGGTGTATATTTACAATCTTCTAGTTCCTCAAACCAAACGGTCTCTCAGGGTAACACACACACATCTGGGACATGACAGTCCTTATCTGCTGTCCAGCGAACACCCATGAATTCTTCAAGTCTATCTTCTTCATACTTTGCTCAGAGAAGTTTTCTGTGAATCTCTACACTAACTGTGCACCTTGCTATTCTGTAGTACCAGAGAACTATGCACCGCCCATATCATAAGCGCTCACCGTATGTGTAGTGCTTCCCTACTACGCTATACCTTTGCTAAGGGTAGTCTGTATCTGACGTGCTAACTTATCTACAACAGCAAAGTTCCCAGAGCACCTGGTATGCATTCAAGAAATTCATTTGTACAATGAATGAAGTAGATCTCTACAAACCTAAAATTTTATGACTTACAAAGATAATGCTCTAACCACTGCTTTTCATTACCACAGCTTCTAAGATGTTTTTCTACTGACCACAGAATATACTTGGCAATCAGTCTTGATGGCAAGTTTTCTGTAGTACAAAAGTTATTTCAAAATAAGCTTTATTCTTAAAACACTTGCTTTGATTTAGTAAAATATCAAATTTTCATCATTCAAAGGTAAGTAAATTACAGGGATCTTCTTTGTCTTAAAGTTGTACTAAGAATTTGAAACTTCTTGAGTTTTCTAGTGGAAACAACTTTAAATTTTCCAAAAACTTAAAAAGTTACACAAATAAAATAATTTCAAAAGACATGAAGAAGTGGTAGTATTTAATAAAAACCAAAACATTTGCCTCTGTTCTTAGAAACCAAAATTTAAGAAAATTCGTTACTTTCCACCAAAACCTAATGATTTTAAAAGTATAAAACTAGTGATTTTTAGGGTATACTTAGGCTCACGATAAAAGTATTCTGCCTTACTAGTTACCACTCTGGTTAAGTCTGTTTACACAATAGTTCTTCAGATTAATCCGGATATATGTGAAGTAGAAATAAGAAATCTCTGTAAGTAAATTAAAGTCTTACAAATCATACACTCAAAAGAAGCAATAATCCAAATACAAGATTCAGACCATAACAATTTCTTCCACCTTTGTGAGCTGCTCCCTATGACTCCAATAATAGAAGTGACCAGATGCAAGATGTATTAAAACAAGTGCATTCATGTCAAAGAGCTCTCAAATTAAGATACAAATTTTATTTGTTTACTGAAGTAGCAGTTCAGTAAAGGCAAAAGTCAACACTAGTCATTAAGATTAGGAGGAATAAATAAGAAGCACAAGTACCCTCTGGTTAGACAAAAGGCAGAGCTGACAGAAAGTTTAGTGCAAAGCTGCAGCCATGTTCAAGAAAATGGTCATGGCTGAGGTAGGTAGTCTGTCTGAAGAGTAAGCAGAGAACAGAAGCTCAGGAAATGGAAAAATTACTGCTGAAGCTGCGTCACTGGCCTAAAATGAGCTCTCTCCTTAACACTTCTTATTTAAAAAGTCTTTTTCTGTTTCAACTCTTGACCCACTCTTTAGCTTTGGAAAGAACCTAATCTCTTGAATATTGCATAGCTTGAAAATGGCCACCATTCCTGCCAACTAGTTCCTAGAATCGCCACCACATATATTGTCCATGATAAATTCATCTTGCATTATTTCTCTTACACCGCTATTGATTTGGAAGCCTTTATAGCTTCAATATATTGTAATCTCATCATCAGTAAATAGTTTTATTCTCTCTAAATCACTTTTTTCAAAAACAGACATTTTAGACTTCTTAAAGTTTCTCCCACTAGGCCTTCTAACATGCTTAGGCAAATCTGAGGATTCCTACCTCCTTAAGTACATTCAGTACAATTCTCACTTTGGTTGGTATCATGAAGAACATTACTTCAAAAAATTTACAAAATGTACTTTGGAAGAGAGCTTTCCCCCAGTCTAGCTCTCTCCTACTGAAGTAAACACTGTGGAAATCAATCAGCTCCTACTTGTTTTCCCAGTAATATAGCCAGTACCTCACGGTTTATCAAATTAAAAATTAGCAGAAACTTATCCTAGGATCTCAAAGAAAGTATGAAATCAACAATAATAAGGCTGGTGGTAGAAGGAGAGAAAAGAAGCAATAAGCTAAAAATGGTTAATATCTACTCTGCCCCCAAATGAGTGACAACGTGGCCTTTTATTTCATTTAATCAAATTCTACTTTTTTCCCCCAAAATTGGCTTAGAATGAGTAAGTAAAGGATGATGATACAGTATAACAATAGTTTTTGGGGAAAAAATAATTCAAGAATTACTACTTAGGCATGATTAAAAACACATGTTACTAAGTTTTCTTATGGGTTCAAGTAGCTGCATCTTCATTACATAGCTACAGAAGAGGAAAAAAACTAGTATTCATGTTATGTGTTAGCCATAAGAGCAAAACAATCATTACTTGTTTTCACAGATTTTTAGTGCTAAAGGGAACTTCAAAATCTAGTTAAGATGGACGTGGTAGTGCATGCTTGTAATCTCAGCACTGCAGAGGTTGAGGCAGGAGGATCGTTGAAAGTTCAAGATCAGCCTGGGGTACAAAGTGAGCTCAAGGCCAGCCTGAACTGCATAGTGACACCCTGTCTCAAAAAAAGACCAAACAAACAACAACAACAAAAGCCAAAAACCAAAAACCAAAAAAAAAAATCTAGTTAAGCTCCTAAAGTTTACAATTAAAGAAACTCAGACCAACAAAGACTAAGCCATTGGTCTAAAATCATACCTGGCCATTTCTTAGCAAGTACTGAAAGGTCATTTTTTATTTTCTCACAGGATTTTTTTCAGAGGAATCCTATAGTTGAACAGGGTCAACTGTTATTTCCAAATAAGACAAGCAAATAGAAAATGTGTCAAATTAACAAAGAAAACAGAGAAAGACTTACCTCTGGGTCTGCTAGGCGCTGAGACAGACCTACAACAAAGACGAGGTTTTTTTGTACGACACGCACACTGGCCAAATGTTTGCGATTTTCTGATATTTTCTGTTTTCTCTCATTCTGTTTCTGTTTTTTCTCATTTTTTATCCTTTGCAGCTCTTCCTGGGAGAGTGGTTTATAAACTGCTGGGTCTTCTGGATATGGCTATAAACATAAAAAAAGAAGTTAGCATTAAATAGAAAAACTGCAGGAATAATAATTATCCAAATCTGGGTGATAGGTATACCATTCTTCTTTTTTCTGAATATATTACTCAAAATACTTTATTTAATAAAAGTTAAATGTTAAAATAGTTCTAGAAATACTTATATTTTGAAGTTTAGCAAATACCATTTTAGCACCAAAATGTCAAAGGTTCTACACAACAACCCTTCTTCCTTATCCTGACAGTATCTACCTAGTGCACAGTTTCCAGAAGATTAAAGATTAAGCTTTTAAAGTGCTATGTAAGAGGCAAAGAAAAATTCTCATCTAAATATGAATTCTATGTATTATAATCAACAAATCTGTAATGAAAACCTACTATGTGGTAAAAGATTAATGAAATCATACACCCATTCTTTAATTAATTTCCAGTCAAAGAGGAACACAGAAGGGCAAAGAACAGAATCCAGACAGTCTGGTTCAGAAGTCTGATTTTAGTTTTAAAACTTACTAGTCATATAGGCTTAGATTCAGCTTTAGCAACCTCATATGTAAATGAAAACAGTCTTTTAAAGGTTGATACAAGGATAAAATAACACACATAAAGCAATTATTACTGTGCCTAGCATAGGAAGCCCTCAATACATACTAGCAATTTTACTATTGTGTCTTTTCCTTCTCATAATTATGGTATCATTTTCATTCCTACTGCTAATGTCAGGGGAGTTTGTGGCCCAAGTAGGAGCTGTGAAGTCAGAATGCTGGGTTTTGAATCCTATCTCATTCTGAGATCGTGTGACCATTTTACCTCAGTCTACTCATCTGTAAAATGGGAGACACAGTACTTTGACCACAGATTTTTGTAAGTCAAGAAATAATACAAGATGATTAAAATTACGTCCTTCACATAAATACCCCAAAATACTTTATTTTTATTACAAAGAGTCAATGATAAATGAAAGATGTAGTAAGTTAAATGCAATAACATTTAAAATTTAATATAAAGTTTTCCTAAGAATGGGGACTACAACTGGTTGGAAAATTGAACCTGTCAGAATACAGGAGTAGGGGACAAAAGAAACAAGGCCAAAAAGAAAATAAGTAGGAACAAAGAGGACTGAGCAGAGTATCCATAAGCCTAAAAGCCTGCTACTCCCCTAACTTATCATCTCTTGTATACAAGTAAAATAAATAAAATAAATAAAAATAAACCCTCAAACTTGTGAACAAACCTAGACTAATGATAACAGCAATTAAGAAAGTCAGATTTTTCTTTATGTTCCTCAACTTTTACTAGTATTATTCTAAGGTCTTCAAAAATCTGGTTCTTTCCCTTTTATGCCCACTTTCAACTTCAACTTACTGCTTTTTAAGAAAACCTTATAGTTTGCTTTATTATCAATGAACCACATCTTATGGTCTCAGAGGGTGCAAGTACCTATATATTTCCCACACTAAAAAATCTGAATCTCACTGGGGATATAGCCCAGTGGCATAAGCACCTACCTGCCAAGCACAAGGTCCTGAGTTCAATTCCCAGTACCACCCCACCACCACCAATCTGAATCTCTTAGCTAACTGGTCCTACTGGGCATGCTCACATGCTCCAACACACCTGTGAGAGGGAAGCACTCAGTACCCTTACTTTTATGTGATCCTTAAAACTTCCTCCAGGATCAACAGAAAGTTAAGCGTTCAGTACTGGTCAAATGAAGAGCAAACTAATCTCTGTAATTGGAAATGAGTACCGCTAATTTTCTTCTTAAAAAATCCTCTATATTTTTGAATAAATATTATTTCTTGCATTTTAATCTATGGGTCAAATGGTTAAAGATCTATTAAAGTCAGTTCAATTCCTCAATTAGTCTTCCCCATCTGAGTTCTTCTCAACACTTTCTCTCAAAACTTTCTCCACTACTTTTTGGTATATATATTATCTTCTTCAAATCTTAATCCATCTTCTTGGTCATTTTTTTTCTTCTTTTTGATCATTTTAATCCCTTTAAGGTATCTGGAGCTGTGAAGGGACATGAAGTATAAAACTTGTACTACAAGTCTAAAAAAGTACAAAGTATAAAGATAAAACATAAACCAATCAAAATATCTTTCTATTACCTCACCTAAATTTTTCATGTGCACACAGAAAGGCTGTTTTCTATTCCAGGATTTCTGAGCAGCTCCTTCTGGCAAGCTTATTGTTAAGCTCATTTGGAAGCTGCTGCTCTTCACCAGCACCTAGAACAATGATGATCCATTCCCAGAATGCTTCTACCTTTGTTTCAAAGTAGGGAGGATGCATCGTGTTTTACATTACGTTTTATCATTCCATAATAAAGCAAGTTTAAAAATTATGGATAAACACTTGGACTGCCATTATCAGATAAGATGTTTTGCCAAATAAGGTAAATGGCATGGTACACTGCATGACACAAGCAGAACACAGACGTGGATAAAAGATAAACTTTTATTGTTCCTCAACAAATTGGAGGGAAGAAGGAAAAGAAAACTATGGTTCTTTATCACAGATAGCATGAAAAGCACTGACGCAACTTTTCTGGGACACTGATTCTTTGGTGAACTTGTGGGATTTGATAAAAATGCTAAGATTTCCATTGTATCAGTGTACTAATGTCTCAGTTACTTTTCTCCTGTTGCTCGGACAAAATACCTGACACTCAAAGGAAGGAAAGGTTTATTTTATCTTACAGTTTTTGGAGGTTTCAGTCCATAATCAGCTGGTTCCAAGGCAGGGTGGCATGGCACTGGGGCAACACTTCAAGGCAACAGCCAGAACAATAAGCAGCCAGAGCAAAAAGGGGGACAACAATTCTCTTCTCCCTTCTAGTGTAGGCAGGCCACCCTCTCCCTCCAGGGTGGATGTAGCATTCACACAATCTCCTTGCCTTCCTTTGCACAGAATGATGATATTTACAAATAAGAACCCTGGCTCCCTGCTGAGTCTCTCAGTTAAACTTCTAAACTTCTCATGCTGACATAATGTATCAACTGCAACAGCTAATAATACTGTAAATTTTTGAAAAAGGTAAAAGCAAACTATATATAAACAAACTACATAAACAAAAGTGAACTATATATAAACTATAAACAAACTATAAGCACAAAACCTGATGAAGAATGACAAGTAAAACAATTAAATTAGGTTGCACTATCAACTCTCATCAAGCATGCTTCTACTATACCACCATGTTGAGTACAGAGCCTGGGTTATGTTATCCTAGACTATTATCTGTGCTATTTCCATTTTTTCTTTGGAAATATACTTTTATCAGCCTCCTAGCCCAACTCCCTTGAAATATAACTCCTATGTAATGCAAAAGACAAACACCTAAGAGCAAACACACAAATTATTTTACTGCAATTTACCCTCAAAATACATCTTATTCCAGCAACCTAAAGGAAATTATAAATTCTAGCTGTTTAATCTTAACATTTTTGGCTGAGTGTGGTGGCACACATCTGTTATCCCAGCACTTGGGAGGCTGAGGCAGGAGGATCATCGTGAGTTCAAGGCCAGCCTGAACTACATAGTGAGACCTTGTCTCAAAAAAAAACAAAAAACCAAACCCAACCAAAACAAAAGACCCAACATTTTTGTGAAGCTGTTTCACTGTTGTTAGGTAAAATTATATACAAATTTCTGAAAAAAAAAAATCAGTAAAAATTCCTAGATAATAAAAACATACCAATTTAAACAGAAATGGCAAGTATGTGATAAAGGTTTATTAACTTTGACTTGTTCAGAAATTTCATGAAAAGACTGGAAAAGCACACATTCTGTGACAGTTTCTCCTCTACACACAGACACCACCAATTACATCTAACTGTACATAAACCTAGTATCAGGAAAGTAATAACTGACATGGTAAAATGCAGAAGAGGTAGATTATAAAGATGGGAGATAAAGAAATTTAAGTAACTGAGGACAGATTTACAAAGCTAATACAAGCTAGATACATTTGGTCAACTTTTCGACTGAAATACATATTACATTTCTAGGAATACACTATCAAATGAAAAATTACAAGCAGAAAATTTTTATTTAAAGGTATTATGCTCAAGGCTGTCTGTGGAGAAGCAGTTAGATATATTATTTTTAAGAGTGTTAATATGGCAATAAATTACTAGTTAATATGGTTTACATAATCTCTACTGTAATCAATTTCTTCTGTATGTGTACTTAGGTCCCTCTGAGTCCAAATGCTACTGACTTGGATCTTCTCTTTTATCAGATTTCCAAAGAATTTTTTTTATTTTACTGGTCTTGTCAGAGAACTACCTCCAGCTTCTATTGAAAAATTTTTTCCAGTTCACTACATTCTGTCTACTCCTTGCCTCCCACTGTCAGCACACTGATTCTTTTTCTGATTTCTAAAGGTGGAAATTAAGTTTATTTAGTTTTGTTCTTGTTTTCAAATAAATGCATTTACATCTTTAACTCCTCTACATTCCCCACCAGCCTCACTTCTGAGAAATCACGTTCTAATCATTGATTCAAAATAATTTATAATTTTTATTTTGATCTCTTTAGATCAAGAATTTCACAGGACCATAATTTTTATATTACAGGTGAACGACAATGACTAAAACCTAAAATGATTCTGATTCTTGATCTTTTCATATATGATCTACTTTTTTCTTCTCTGACAATTAAAAAACTTTCTTTATATTCAGCATTCTGATACTCCAAAATAAAAGTTTGTACTGGCATTTGATAGATCCCCTCAATCAGGAAACCTATCTTTTGGTTTTGGGAAGTATACTTTAATCATATATTTGGTGATTATTTCCCTCTGTGTCACTGTGGTCTCGTCCTTCAGTACTTTTAAAGATAAAAATTAAATAACATTAGCAAAGTTGGTTACTAATAAAAGGAAATATGAGTTACTCGGGGAAATGACAAAGAAAATCATTTCAGTCTTAAAAGATTATCTGGGTTTACTACAAATCCTTGGAGAGAAAAATGCCCGAGAAGATCTGAAAGTGTGAGGGGCCTCTGAAAGACAGAAGGCCATTAGTATCAACTTCAAGAAGCTCAGCATAGGAAAAAACTACTGAAAAAGCAACAGCAGTGCTTCAAGGTCCTAAGGAAAATATCAGTGTGGCTGGCTGAATATGGTACTGGAACATACTCCTCCTTTTGTACCATTTAGCAAGTACACGAACACACCCTGGGTGGACACACTCTGTTTCTGTGCTAGTTTCTAAGAACCAACTTTAAAAACATGACTAAATGCTTAAAATTCATACAAATTTATATAGATTTTAACCAAAGCAAATATTAAAGTTTTCATTTACTGTCTCACTCTTTTTTTTTTTTTTTTGGCGGCACAGGGGATTGAACTCACAACCTTGCGCTTGCCAGGGCAGGCGCTTAAGCTGCTGAGCCAAACTCCCCAGCCCTGGTTTTTTTGAGGCAGGGTTGCACTATGTAGCTCAGGCCGGCCTTGCGCTCGCGTTGTAGCCCAAGCCGGCCTCGAACTCACAACGCTCCTACCTCAGCCTCCCAAGTGCTGGGATTAAAGGCGTGCGCCACCACGCCCGGTTTACTGTCTCACTCTTAAAGTATACTAAGTTAATAAAATACTACCCAATGTATTATGTATTATATTATAAATATACATTACAGGTACATATTACGTATGTACCTTATATAACTATATAAATATATAAACTACATTTAACTGTAGTTTTATTTATATAATATGTTATATGTCCATTAATTTTTAAATATAAAAAAAGCTGGATAGTCCACTGCTTTCTGAAATTTACAACTCTTGAAGTGATAGATTATTTTCTAAATTTTAGATATGTGAAGCACATTTCAGTTTTCTCAAAGTTTGACAGTAAGAGCTTTTTGAAATAAGCAACTAGAAAAGAAAGTTTATATCACACAGACATCAAAGAAAGTGTAAATTCTATGATAACGTGACAGATACTTGCATTAATACCTAAGGCCAAGAAGTCCTTCAAAACAGAAAGGCAGCAGTTTTGCTATTCTAATAGCTCAGTTATTACATTGTAATTGTGCAGCAGGTGAATATCAAAGCAACAAAACCCAGACAGTAATAAAAATTACAGATGAGAAAAAAAGAATCAGAAGGAGTTTTGAATAATACAGTATTTCAGAACAAAGATTTCAAACTCAAAAGACTCGTCTGAATTGTAAACCTACTACTCAAAAGTTGATGACCCTGGACAAGTGCAAAATGGGAATGGCAATGTTCACCTAGAATTGTTACAAGGACTCAATACATGAGTAGGTAATCTATTCTGCACCATGATTTCACTGTCATTTTGACTTTAAGTAAACATTTTCTCTTCTCTTTTGTACTAAAAAATTAAGGTGAATTCCTTCCATCACATAATACAGAATGTGTTTTTCTGATTTCACATCATTCTATCCAAATCCATTGTTTATCTACTTTTAAACATCTTAAACAGTGAGCCCCAACGACTGTGCCTATCTCCTCACATTACATAACTTCACAAAGGTCATACAGCTAGTTAACAACAAAGCTAAGACTTTTTCTTTCCTCTTCATTATGGCCTTAAGATAAAATGCTTCACAGACTCTCACCTGAGGTTTGTAGAACAAATTACTCATACTGATGGTGAGTAAAAACTATACTTTAAAACTGGACAGTAAAGAAACCTGCAGAATTGAAACAAGTAACTATGAAGTTATTTTGAGGCATTTACCTTTCTACATGCAGGACAAAGCCCATTTTCATCAGTGCGAATTCGATGCCAACAAAATCGGCAAATCTGGTAGCCACAGGTGCAAGGGAAAAAGTTGATATCATCTATCTCCAAGGGCTCCATGCAAAGAGGGCATTCCACAGGGTCTTCCTTTGCATCAGGACTGCGAGACATCTTCGCGTTATTAAACAGCAGCAAAAAAGTTTATAATAATTTAAGGGAGAAGGAAGTTCAGCACTGAGAGCTAAAATGTAGAACTTTGTAGACCTGCATTAAGAAGAAACAAAGGGTACTGTTTACTACTGGAGAAAATGTTATATTCAACAATAAAGAATCACATTATGAAAAAATCTGGAAAATTCTAACATTTGCTATAATCTCAGAATGGATTTCTGAAAAATTTTCCTATCAATATAAAAGGCCTGGCATTAATTCTTTGGATTTAAGAGAAATAGACAAAAACTTCCCTTTTGCTAGGTAAAATGTTTAGTAGTAATATATAGCACAAATTATAACACATCTTAGGAAAATAAGATACAGAACCATTTTAGCTTGAAAACATACTTGAAATTGTCTCATCTATGACATCAAATATAAAATGTCATGAATCGAAAAGATTAAAGCATGCTAAAATGCATCACAATTTACAAGAGACCCAATGAAAAAGAGGAACTACAAACATCTAATAGTTAACATGTTAACGTCAAGCTCTTGCCACAGAAAATACACACTAGACCTAAAAAACAGGTAACAGAATCTGTTTACAACTGATTATGTAGTAATATGCCAATGAAAATTTATGATACATTTTATACAAGTATTCTTACGGTAATGTTCAAAAAGCCTATAAGGAATATGAGGAAGAATGTTGGATGTGGTGGTGCATGCCTGTAATCCTAGCACTCAGGAGACTGAGGCAGGAGGATCGCTGTGAGTTGCAAGTCACCCTGGAAATTTACAGACTAATTTCAAGGCCAATTTGGACTACAAAACAAGACACTATCTTAAAAAAAAAGAGGAGGAGAGAAAGACTTTCATATTCCAAACATTGTTAAAAAATTAAATATATCTTATTAGATTATGGAGAGTTTGAAATTTTTAGTAATAGCTTAGGCTAAAGTCATTGTTACGTTGAAATCACTAGTTCAGGTTGAAACTGATAAGCTACAGACTAATCTATAAGTGAATACGATGTCCATCAAAACCTTTGTGCAACAAATAATTTGACAAGCTGATTCTAAAATTTACATTGAATAGTGAATGCACAAAACTAATTTTGAACCTTCTCAGAAAAGAGTGGATTAGCTTTATCGGACACTGAACTATCCCACTACTACAAGATCACAGTAACTTAAATAATTTTCTACTAGTACAAATTAAGATAAAATACCAAAGAAACTAACTGAAGAACCTAGAAAGAGAACCAAGAATTTATGAGATTTTATCATTTGATAAGAGCTACACGACACCAAAATAGAAAGGAGGGACCATTTCATAAACAGTAATGGAATTCTGGACTATGACCTTGAAACAAAAACAGTATATATTCAAATCACATTATAATTAAAATAAATCCTGACTGATTTGACTAAAGAGGCATACAATGAAATTTACTGAAGTGCTGAAAGTACAAAAGAAGGGTATTAGCTGGGTGTGGTGGCATATGCCTTTAATCCCAGCACTTGGGGGGCTAAGGCAGGAGGATCGTTGCGAGTTCGAGCTGGGCTACAAAGTGAGTTCAAGGCCAGCCTGAACTGCATAGTGAGACCCTGTCTCAAAAAATAGGGCCGGGTATTTAACTCAGTGGCGTAAGCACCTGCCTGGCAAGTGCAAGGTTGTGATTTCAATTCCTGGTACCAAAAAAAAAAAAAGGGGGGGTCTTTTTTTTTTTTTTTAATTTTAGGATACAGGAGGCTCTCTTAACTGCACTTTCTCCCAATCAGAAGCCATGAAATAATACAAATGATTTAACATTAGTAACATGGAAAGAAGGTAGCATAAATATATCTTAAATGAAATGCAAGCAACAGAAGAAAGGATGTATTTATAATGCATAACTGTTAGTGTGCCCAGACTATCTAAAGAAATCTTACATGCCAGGTGTGGTGGCGCACGCCTTTAATCCCAGCACTCGGGAGGCTGAGGTAGGAGGAGCGTTGTGAGTTCGAGGCTGGCTTGGGCTACAACGCGAGCGCAAGACCAGCCTGAGCTACATAGTGCAACCCTGCCTCAAAAAACTAGGGTGGGAGTTCGGCTCAGTGGCTTAAGCGCCTGCCCTGGCAGGTGCAAGCTTGTGAGTTCGATCACTGGTGCCGCCAAAAAAAAAAAAGAAAGAAAGAAAGAAGGAAAGAAATCTTACGAAGCAGAAGGGATAAGCAAATAATCCAAAAGAAAACATCAGAACAGTATGATGGGCAGTTCGCAAGCTAATTACAAGTGACTATAGTAAATGAAAAAGATCATCAACCTCTTTTGTCAACAATAAGATAATTTTTCTCCATACCAGCCTATCAAAGTTACTCTCCCAGGTCAAGTAGAGATTAGTCCTTCACAAGTGGAACATCCCATCACCTTGCCTTTAATTACACAGCTGATAGTTGGTACAACATGCATTCCTTCCACAAAGTCTGTGGCCTCAAGAGTTTCTCCACTCCCATACTACAAATAAGAAGATAGAAAATACATATGTGCACCATGCACTCTGCTAATTTCTGCAGCACCGTTTATAAGAGAAAACTTCAAGAATAACATTTATTAATAGGGAAATCTTTAAATAAATTAAGATAAAGTCATAAGGTATATCTATTTGTGTTGACTCAGAAAGGTGTCTATTCTACAGTCCTACTTTGCAAGTGCTTGAACCACTGAGTTAAATCCCCAGCCCCTCTACAGCCCTACTTTTAATAGAGTAAGTTTGAGACAGAAATACACAACTGCTTCCATATGAATATATAAATCCTGTGTATATATATGTATATACATACACATATATATGAATATATATTTTTGTTTCACTAACAAAATGAAACATGGGAGTTCAGGCATCAAATTTCTAGTATATTACAAAGGACAAAATGGAGGTAAGGGACTACTAATTTTTTTGTCAGAAAAATCTGTACTATCTAAATTGTTTTTTTGGTTTTTTTTTTTTGTTTTTTGGTGGCTTAAGTCAGACAGGCACTGAAGTCACTGAGCCAAACTCCTGGCCCTGGTTTTTTGAGGCAGGGTCATACTGTGTTGCTCAGCCCGGCCTTGCACTCGTGTTGTAGCCCAAGCCGGCCTCAAACTCACAACACTCCTCCTACCTCAGCCTCCTGAGTGCTGGGATTAAAGGCGTGTACTATCTAAATTGTTACAAAAATATTATTTCTATAATTCAAATGTCCAACTTAAAAAAGAATTATTTTCATTTCCTTTAGAAAACTTGGGACTTCTGTTATTAATTAGAAAAACAATAACAACGAATAGTATCTTCCTGTGAATCTGTAATTATTTCAAAATAACAAGTGTTTTTAAGCTGGGCATGGTGGCACACACCTGTAATCCCATCACATGGGAGACTGACGCAGGAGCATCACTGCAAGTTTGAGACCAGCCTGGCCTACAGAGTGAGCTCAAGGCCAGCCTGAACTGCATAGTGAAACCCTGTCTCAAAAAGATCAAAAAAAAAAAGCAAGCAAACAAACAACAAAACAATCACCAAAAAATCCCACCAAAATCACAGTGTTTTGTTTTGTTTTTTAAAGACATGAGCCAGGTGTTGAGGCATATGCCTATAATCCCAGCACTCTGGGAGGCTGAAGCAGGAGGGCTGCCACGAGTTCGAGGCCAGCTTAGTCTACATAGTGAGTTCAAGTTCAGTCTGAACTACATGGCAAGACCCTGGCTGAAAAACAAACAAAAATGAAAATATCAATAGAACTCTACCACAAAAATAAGCTTTATTTCAACTGTTACACCCAAGGCAGTCTTCACATATGATGTGTTCCATGTACATGTCTTGCTTACACTGATGAACACGTGCGCTTAGCATTCCCTCCCTATATGGCAACCTTGTCACCTCTCTTCTCTTCCTGTTTTGCCAGGAGCTTCCTATTATATTGTACAACATGCACTCAGCAGGGAAATAAGGTATCAGTAAAGAACAACATCAAATATGGAACGAGTGCATAGAATAGACGTCAACATTTTCACATCAGTCATTTATTTGCTTATAAAACCTAAAAGATAACTTCAAAAATAAAAAGCTACATGAACTACAGTGTAAACACAAACAAAAGCCTACCACAAAAATAAACTTTGCTTCGACTGTCACACCCAAGGCAGTCTTCATAGATGACAACTGCATGTTCAATGCCCAAGTATCACTACATTGACAGCAAGTTTTTTTTTTTTTTTCCCCCTTTTGGGTACCAGGAACTCATGACTTCGCACTTGCCAGGCAGGCACCATGCCGCTGAGCTATGTTCCTGGCCCAGCAAGTGTGTTTTATTTTCTTGTACTTTCTTGTAGTACACAGTTGACATTTTTTTTTTTTTGTTTCCCTGTTGTAGTAGGTCTTCGTGATGCCACACTTGCCTGTTCACCTGTCAGCTCACCAGTATGATCACAATTTTTTTTGCATAGTGCCCTGGGCAGAAATATTTTGTTTTTTCTCTGCTGTAAATGATCTCTTAATGAGCTCTAGTCCCAATCCTCTAAGAAAATTTCTTCATGGTATTTTGTACTATCAAACTATTTCTGTCAAACATGTTTAGGAAGGATAAAACACCACCACTAGCCAATGCTTTGTGTTTCAAGTGACATCATAGTTGCTGCATAATTCATCAAAAATATCTACTCTACCTTTGGTTTTGCTATTGAAAAGTTTCTGTCTCAGGCTTCTATTTTGTTGAAGTTTCCTGATTAATATTTTCAACATGGCGAAATGCTGACATCAGCAGTACCAGTTTGTTTTTCTCTCTCATATACAAGGCCAATGTCTTACCTTTCTAAAATCCAAAGACTGTACTATACAATTCTCTGTTTTGAAACTGCAACATCATTTCATATGGAATTTCTGCTTACTGGTCAACTTGTGCTTTATTATCAAATGTAATATCAATTGGAAATCAGTAAACCAACTATTGAATGTCGCATTCTGATTAGTCTGGGAGAAGGGAGTACCAAGTCCGTTCACAATATCACTTGGTTTATCACTATATAAATAAGGATCTGGTGGCTGAGTTCCAGGATAATGCCTAAACTGAAAACAGACTAAGTCATCACATCTACAAGGGCATAAATTTTCATGCCATTTTTTGATCCATCACCTTTCTGTAAATCTTTTTTTTTTTTTTTTTTTTTTTTTTTTTTTTTTTTTTTTTTTTTTTTTTTTTTTTTTTTTTTTTTTTTTTGATACTGGGGATTGAACTCAGGACCTCACACTTGCCAGGCAGGTGTTTGTGCCGTTGAGGTATATCCCCAGTCCTCTTTCATAAGTCTTTTACATGCCTGTGATCATCATGAGAACTCTCTGCTAAGTACAGCAGACCTATAAATGCTTTCAGTTCAGTTAGTGAGGTGTCATAATAAATATGTTTTTTAATATGGCTATTGATACAGAAAATTTTATTTGCATTTCAGCCTTTGTGTATTTCACAGCACCCTGTAGCATTTCATCTGGTATAATTTCTAACACTGAATGGCAGTGTTGGCATTCTGTCCAATAATACCTTAAACCCCTGCCAAGTCCCTCATTATATTTCTCGACCCAGTTCTAACATTGGATCATTCCATTTTGTTGTATGGCCATTTTGACTAATGAAATATGTACTCACATTGCTGTTTTCTCCATCATCTGAATTAAGGAGGTCTGCATTCCCTGTGTCTGTATTAGTCAATTATTGCTCCATTTCCCTGTTACATGGTCAATGTCAAAGTTGTCACTGTCATCGCTGTCATTATCCTATACCACACCACCCTTTCTGTATTTTACTATAATGGATCATCTTCATCATTCATGCAACAGTAATCTGATGATTCACTTTTGAACACCTCCAAAACTAGCAAATCTTGTTTTGCATGTGCCACTGTACTGAACTGGATGACTTCTACTAGAGAAATCAAAAGAAAACTTCTTTTTAAAACAAATCCTTAAGTGGTGTGGGTCTACTGGACCCTCTATGATGCTCGTGTAAACATACACAAGACCAGTTAGACGCAGTATAAAGGTGGGTCCAAATCTCATTTTGCCACTTTTGCACGCATGCAACACTTCTTGTTGGTTGTCATACCAAGTGGGTAAACACAGATTGTTTCCTGTATCCCTCAAGGAAAGGTACTCAGCCACACAACTAAATATTATAATGTAAAGTACAAATTTAAAGCAGAAAAGTAAGGGATGCTTCCACTGGATCCAGTCTTATGCCCTAAAGTTGAAAGAAGTTCTTCTGGCTCATGGTTTCAGAGGCTTTAGTCCAGGGTCGGCTGGCCCCAAGGTAGAAATGGCATGTGAGAAGGCCATAATAGAGAAAAACTGTCCAACCCATGGCAGCCAAGAAACAGAGAGAGGGAGAAGAGCCAAAAAGACATATCTACCTTTCAATGGCTTGCCCCCACTGACCAACTTCGTCCAATAAGGCACCACCTCCAATGTCCCCATCCAGCTGTGAACTCATCAATGGATTAACCCAAGAATGAGTACAAAGTCCATGATCCAATCACTTTCTGAAAGCCTCATCTTTGAACACATGAAATTTTTGGAAGACATTTTAGATTTAAACCACAGTAACAGTTAATATAAAAGAAAATACATCTGTATATTTCTAGCACCATGGAGAGAGGTCACACAAGCAGGTTGCCAAATGTTTTTACATGAATGGTAAAATGCAGAGGCAGCTAAACACGGCAAAACACTATAATGTAAGGAAAAAGAACTGATCTGTGCCTCTTTCTTCCACTAAGTAGCTATATGATCTTGGATAAGATACTCAACAGCTCTAAGATTTAATTTCTTCATCTCAAAAAAAAATGCAAACAGACACAAACTTTTTAAGAATTTCAAGTATAGATAAATTTCCAAAACCTTAAGTCTGGGACAGCTACATAGTGAGTTCAAGGCTATCCTGTATTACAGAGCAAGACTTCGTCACAAAAAAACAAAAAACAAAAAAAACAAAAAGAAATCTTTGAAATAAACTCCCTTTCTAATATTCTAGACCAAATTTTAATTTAGGAAAGAACAATTTTATTTCATAAACCAGCCTAACAGTATTAAGATAAAACTTCTTTAAAACAAAGGACAAGGTAAAAGATCTTTCATTTATTTATGCAATAAGCAAGTAAAACCAAAAGCTTCCTGTGAGGATATAGGGGTACTTAGGATAAATGTAATCAGTTTTTGATTCAGTAATCAATCATGGAAGAAAAATATTTTCATATCTACCTTACCTTCAAAATAACTTGGTGAGAACATATTCTATCCTCCATAAAAGATGCAACTAAGGCCAAATGTTAAAAGATACAGTTTAGGAGCCGGGTGTGGTGGCACACGCCTTTAATCCCAGCACTTGGGAGGCTGAGGTAGGTGGAGCGTTGTGAGTTCGAGGCTGGCTTGGGCTACAACGTGAGCACAAGGCCAGCCTGAGCTACACAGTGCGACCCTGCCTCAAAAAACTAGGGCTGGGAGTCTGGCTCAGTGGCTTAAGCACCTGTCTGGCAGGCGTGAGGTTGTGAGTTCAATCCCTAGTGCCACAAAACAAAAAAACAAAAACAAAAAAAAAAGATACAGTTTAAAAGTAAGATGGCCAACTTCAAAACCCATACTCCTTCCAATGCGGTTAAGACAGAAGTCATGATTGCTTAAATGGTACTTCCATATACTTAGATGTTAAATACAAATGTCAAAAAAGTAAAATGGTATTACTTTTTCAAAAAATTATATTTTACGGAAAAAATTTTTACCTGAATTCTTTTTCTCTATATCATCTGCAACTAATACCACAAGGTAGTATAAACTCTGACACAAATAGTAACACTTTTGCATCACCAAAACCTCACATATTGTACAGTGTATGTAGTAGTAAGTGTAAGGCTCCAATCAGACCTGACTTTCCCAGCCCCCATCCTGCTTACCAGCAGAGACATTATTCTCAGTAGGGAACTCAGCTCAGCACCACAGCTATCATTGGCAAGCACAGGATCTTGTAAAGAAGACAAGATAGGACAAGGAATTCTGTAGGTTCTGGGATATCTGGGGACATACGGAGCCACCCAAAAATTTACACTGGACACTTCAAAGACTTTGTCCACCGAGATGCAAGACAGTCAGAGAACTTTGATCACAGATGTTTATTCAAATCTTCCTGCCTAATATCCTTTGCCTTCTTTCTATCCCCATAAAAGGGACACACTTCTCTTTGTTCCCTGTAGATGGCCTTATCGCTCCCTGTCTGCCTGTACCCAGGCATAATAAATTCCACACCATGTTGCCTTTACACAAGCCTGGTGGTCTCGGCTTGTTTCTGCCCCTTACACAGTGTTACAATAAGTGAACAAAATTAAAATCATGTACTCAAACTTATGGTTGCTCAGAAATTCCTTATTACTTACAAAGCATGGCACACACGATCTTATGCTTAGGATTCTGTTCAAAGATATGTATTAAAATACACTAGAATATAAAGTAGTACAGCCACTGTGGAACCTAATTTGGCAGTTACTAAAACAGTTAAATACAGAATTACAACATAATCCAGTAATTCCACTCCTAGTCATATACTCAAAGAATGGAAAGCAGCGACTTGAACAGAGTATATTCAGGCAATGGAATAGCGTTCAGTCAAAAAAGGTATCAAATTCTGATATGCGCTACAACATGAATGAACTCTGAAAACACTGTGCTTTGTGAAAACACTGTGCTAAGTAAAATAAGCCAGGCACAAAAAGAGACGGATATTTTATGATTTCACTTTCATGAGGCATTTATAATAGGCAAATTTATAGAGACAGAAAGAATACAGGTTACTGAGCAGAGAGGAAGAATGGAGTGTTACTTTTCAATGGGTAGAGAGGTTCTGCTTGGGATAATAAAAACTATGGACAGACAATGGTAATGGTTACATAATATTATGAATGGACTTAATGTCACTGAATCATATACTTCATAGTGGGTAAAATAAGGGCTGGGAGTTTGGCTCAGTGGCTTAAGTGCCTGCCTGGCAGACACAAGGTTGTGTGAGTTTGAATCCTAGTACCGACAAAAATAAAATGACACACATAGTGGGCAAAATGGTTTTGTTACATACATTTCATCATAGTTTAAAAAAATCACAAAAGTAAACATATCACACTCACTTAAATATAGAATATAATAAACAGTACTTTGCAAAACTTTTGAAGTACTTGATTGCCTTATGCAAATTAATTTTTTAATTTTCAGCCAATCTAATAGCTGAATATGTACAAGCAAATGTCTGACGCAACTCCACTGAACAGTTACATAGAAATTATACTGTTAACTATACTATACGCCAAGTTATATGCACATTACAACTATACATAATTGAGAGATTTTTATAAATATGAAATATATATACTGTATATATTTTGTTTACTAGAATAGAATCTTTTCCCCCCAGTACTGGGCAACAAAACCAGGGGCATTCTACTACTAAGCTACACCCCCTGCCCATTTTTATTTTTTATTTTGAGAAAGGGTCTTGCTAAGTTGCCCAAGGCTGGGCTCAACTTGCCATTCTCCTGCCTCGGCCTCTTGAGTAACTGAGATTACAGGCATGGACTACCATGCTAAGCCTATAAAAAACAATCTTAAAAATTCCTATAAAAATCATATACATTCAATATGTACACAGAACTCTAAGTAATACATTTTTAGGAACCTGTAATGTAGTACAACATCATACACCTTATATTTTATTTATCTAATGTTTTAACACTATAAAATTGTTATTTACTCAACAACTACTCTCTTTTCAAAACAACAGACGCTTCAAAGACAGACAAGAAGTTACTGGTACATTACACTGGAGCTGTATACAAAACAGCTCCAACACAGCTGCTGGTAAATAATAAGCAGTCACATCTTTAATACATGAGTAAAAGAATGAATGAATTCTTGCATGTTATTTGTAACTGACAACTCTCTTCAACTAAGACGTCCATTACTTCTGTATTAGGGACATATTTCAAAAGGTAGGTTGCTTATATAAACTATACAAAGACAAAAAACAGACTGAACAGTAGCTATAGTCAGCTTGCTAAACGAAAAACCAAGCGACTGACATCAGTACTAAGAACTACGCCCCTTTTTAAGTCTGTCCCTAAGTATCAATATATATGTAACATGAATAAACACTCCATAGAACTTAGGACTATCTGTAATATTTTCAAAAAGCTAACGAAGTTTATTTATCTTTCAGAAAAAATACGTATCGAACAACTGAAAGTCCCTCTCATAAAGATTACATTGCAGTTACAGAAAAACCAACTACGCAGTTACAGAAAAACCAACTACGTTTCTATCGCTTCGTCATTTGGCTATTGAGTAAAATATTTGTATTTTACTTTTCTACAATGTAAATTAAAAGATGCATACAAGTCATCTGACACAATATACCGTGTCTCCAGTGATAGCTCTAAACTGCTTCCCAAAGGTACTGACTTCATTTGCACAAGTGTGAAGTGCCACCCTAAGGACAATCTTGAACCCAAGAAGGCTGATGTGAAAAGTAACCTGGGAAGAACTGTGGGCTAGCTAGTTTGCAGGTGAGAACTGAGGAGTAAGACAGACCACCTCCTGGGGTCTGAACACATCTCAAGCACTACTTCAAGATCTGTTTCGATCTAGCTAGGAAGCAATTTATGTCCGAGGGTCTTAATAAAAACAACAAAGCAGTCAGAAATCAGTGGAGTTTAAAACCTGGGTGTGGTTAAAAAAGGAAAAGTAGCAGAAAGCCCTACCAAGAATGGATTCTCAGGCTGCATGTGGGCTTACCCAAGTCTGTGCTCCCATACAGCAAAACTATAAAAGGTTTAGCATTGCAAGAGGAAAACAGATTCAACTCAAATAATGTACCTGAGCCAAATAAGCAAATAATAAACTCTTAAATGGAATGGAAACTGGAAGACAAGTACACAGAGTTGCTACAGTATTATTAAACACTTTGCAAATAACACAAAATTACAACCCATACAAAGAAAACAGAAAAATATAACTCACACACAAGTAGAAAAATGCAAGCAAAAACTACTGCCTACAGGAGCAGCCAGACATTCGATTTAATAGACAATGACCTCAAAGGAGCCGTTTATATAAATGTTTTAAAAAATGAAAGTAAATCATAACTTAAAAAGGAAGGTATGATGACACTGCCATATAAAAAAGACAGTATCAATAAAGAGATAGATGCTACTGAAAAGAACCAAGCTGAGTACAGTGGTACACACCTGTACCTAGCTAGAGCTACTTGGGAGGCTGAGGCAAGATTGATTGAGCTCAGGAATTCAAAGCAGCCTGAGCAATAACGGCAAGACCCCTGTCACTTCAAAAAAACAAGTACCACAAGAAAACTCAAAATTGGGAAGTCCAACGACTAAAATCCTATAGAAGACTTTGAAAGTACATCTGAAGTAGCAGACGAAAGGATTGGTGAGCCCGATAGAGATCATGCAACCCAAAGCACAGAGAGGAACAAAATATAAAGCCTCTGAGAAATGTAGAATATCAAGTACAGTGGTTCTTCAGTTAATGAACACATTTGTTTGCAAATAAATTTTAAAACTAAGAAGGATTTATATACACCAACATGCTAAATGAAAAGGCAAACTCTAAGTAGTGCATAAAACTTCATAAATTAAAAATATTTTCTCCATATGATTACAAAAATATATAATCAAAAAAATGACATATATCTGATGAAAGTAGTTATCTCTGAGAAAACAAGGGAGAGAATGGGGGGAACTGGAACTTTGAAACTTAAAACGTGCTCTGCAAACAGACTATGTATTCTATAACATCAAATTTTATTTTACTGTATTTTTTTGAGATAGGGTCTCACTACATATTTCAGGCTGTCCTTGATTTTTTTTTTTTTTTTTTTTGGTACCAGGGATCAGACTCACAACCTTGCACCTACCAGGCAGGTGCTTAGGCTACTGAGCTAAATCCTTGCCCCTATTTTTTGAGACACGGTCTCACTATGCAGTTCAGGCTGGCCGTGAACTCACTTTGCAGCCCAGGCTGGCCTTGAACTCACAATTCTCCTGCCTCAGTCTTCCAAGTGCTGGAATTAAAGGCGTGTGCTACCATGCCCAGCTATCCTTGAATTTACTATATATCTCAGAATGGCCTCAATTTTGCCTTCAGCCTCTTGAGTGCTGGGATTACAGGTATGCATTGCCATACCCAGCAAGTAACAGCAAATTTTAAAAATAACGTTAAAGAACATCCAACTTTCAATCTTTTGAATGTAAAGACTATTTTGTTCAACACTGTGCCATGCATATGTACTGCAAACTGTAGGTCACCACAACGGGGGCGCTGGGGTGGGGTGAGTGGTGGCGGTGGTGCTGTTTGACATTAAAAGAGTGATTCAAAGAAAATATGCAAAAATAGTTTGTCAGTGAGCAGTAGGGCTAGAAGTCATTTGTTTTCTTCCTTTTATTTCCCTCTACTGTCTAATATCTAGAAAAATGAATATTTACTTTCATGAGAAAACAGCTAAAACTTAAGTGACAAAAAGAAACAGGAAGGTGATTGAGCAGATGCAAAAACTCTGATGTATAATTAGAGAATCAGCATCAACATGTTTCCTATTAACTCAGAAGAGGGCCAAGAGTTTAAGAAATTAAAGCTTATGCCTGATGAAAGTGTTATTGATAGGATAAAATTAAATCTGCACAGAATAAGAGACTAATTAGTGTGCTAATTAGTTATCTACACTTGTGAAGGTTGTCAAGAGAGTTGCTCCAACAAATATATTTTCAGTTAAGAACAAAACAAAACAGTTTTGTAGAAATTTGTCCTTCAAGAGATGTCTCCAGGCATCAATTCGCAGTATACCAGCAGCAATGGACAAGATAGAAAATACTAATTCAAAAGAAACACGAAACTGGACTGCCAGGGCCAGTCTAGAACTCTAAATATTTGAAAAGAAATTCATGTTTACTCAGCATTGGTAAGTGTAAGCTCTTTGGCCAAATCTAAATGTCACCTAGTCACCTCCAAAACTCTGACCCCAGATGGTGTTCTGCCAAGTCAAGTAATCTTCCTTCCACCAGGACACCATTCTCCACTCATCCATCTCTCACATCACTCCTGAACACAGCTACTTTTGTGGTCCCACTTCACAGCAAGCACCGATTCACATGGAAGCTCAGTTTTCAACTGTTTTGGCTGATTGGGGCAAGGGAGGAGAAAGGAGGAAGCAGAAAAAAGCAATATCTAGTTTAACAGTGATTTTTTTTTTAAATAGAAAAATAAAGGATTTAAAATTTTTTAGACAAAAATATAGTAATCAAGCCTATATATTAAAATTTCCTAGAGTTGTAAGTATTATACTAGTTTTCTAGGTAAGTTGCCATTTAAGATAAAAATAACTACTAGCAAGGATTTTAAGGGGCCTAAGTATAGAAATAATAATTCTTACTCTTTAAAAAGAAAAAATTGATGTTTTAATTTTTGCTCTCCCCTAATCTGCATGCATGCCTCACTACTACTGTGACACAGTAAAATCCAGAATGTTAACAATCTCACATTACAATACTAAAATAATGCAGTCAAGACTCCTCTATTCCATGTACCATTAATTCATTCTTATTTCCAATAGAACATGTTAGACAAACTAATATTCATGTAGGAAGTCTTAAAAGGAAATCAATGTCAGAATGTGTTAAAGAAACATTCTATGAACATAAAGAACCCTTGATTCACCATGCTAGATCAATTACAAATGTGAAACACACCAGTCTACCCCCTAAAAAGAGCTAACCATTATATAGGAAAAAAAGTTTCACATCCAATAGTAATGTAAACTTAATCAATTCAAAAGCCGTAATTCCAATGTAGAAATTAATAAGAAATATATGGGTACAGGCTTTATTATTAAATTTTCCATTGAATTGATTATACCAGGCACACATACTTTAAAAATAGTTTAAAAGTTCCATGACCACTATGTGCCTTCTGCGAACCCTCCATGCTGGGCGAGAGGCCACAACCAGAGGCAAGCCAGCCCGCCTCCCTGGTGAGTCTGCCGGACCTCCACCACGCGGAACCCAGGGGGAGAACTATGTGCCTCCTGCGAACCCTCCATGTTGGGGCGAGAGGCCGCAACCAGAGGCAAGTCAGCCCGCCTCCCTGGTGAGTCTGCGCGACCTCCACCGCGCAGAACCCAGGGGGAGAGAAAGAGCGGTGTCCCATAGGCCTGCTGGTGCTCGGGCTATTAATCAAGGACCCCCCCACTCCCCGCGCATTCTGCCTGTCCAGAGGACCTGCTGGGTTCATGACAACTGGGTTACAAATACTTTTATTGCTGGATTGTTTTGCAGGCCTGGTGCCCACAGTCTCAGCATTTCTTGGGTAGATGACATTTTCTAGTGTGGCAAATAGGTGGGATTGTCCTCTGTCTTGTCTTTCAGCCCCAATATTATTGTCATTGGTTTGTTTAATTTTGTTTATTTTTCATTTCCTTTTTTTTTCATTTCATATCCTGTTTTTATTGGTTTTATTGTGTTTTGTTTTTGTTTTGTTTTTGCTATGCCTGATGGAATGGTCAACTATTCTGAAAGTAACAACATAGAATACAGTAGCTATTGGTTTCATAGTGTCTCTGTCTGAAGTTCTATGCCAGTTCTACTGCTTTGTTTTGATTGTTATCTTTTGTTGCATTTCACTATCTTTGAAATAAAATTAGAAATGTCAGCAATTAAAAAGAAATTCCATGACCAACCATGAGCAAAGCAATTTAAAAATATTATATTCTTTTTATAGCCAAACTCATCTACATCAATTATATATATATATATTTGTTTATTTATTGGTATCAGTGATCAAACTCACAACCTGGCACCTGCCAGGCAGACACTTAGGCCACTGAGCTAAATCCCTGGCCCTATTTTTTGAGACAGGGTCTCACTATGCAGTTCAGGCTGGCTGTGAACTCACTTTGTAGCCCAGGCTGGTCTCGAAATCACAACGATCCTCCTGCCTTAGCCTACTGAGTACTGGGATTAAAGGTGTGTGCCACCACACCCGGCTCATACATTATATTTTCAATGGCTTCAGGGAATTTAAACCTACAAATTTGCCAGGTGTGGCAGTGCACGCCTGTAATTCCAGCATTCAGGAGGCTGAGGGAGGAGGATTGTCATTTGAAGCCAGTTTGGGCTACCTAAGCAAGTTGAAAGCCAGCCTGCACCATATAATGAGACCCTGTTTCAAATCAATCAGTCAGTCAATCAATTAATCAATCAACCAACAAACCAACCAATCCTACAAATTAAACAAAAAGACAAACTATACACATATAAATTTTGAGATCAAGGATGTTGTTTACTCAATTGCGAAGTAGAAAATATATTAACTCAGCCATACTACTGCCATTTTAGAAAGTCAAAGTTCTATTAATAAATGTAACACATTCATCGTGAAGCTCCAAATATATTTCATATTATATCACTGCATGAGAGAGGAAGAAAAATCACTGCTTAACGTAATACTAAAAGAATTCTTCAGGAAAAGTTTAAGCAAAATAGAATTGAAAGAGGTTCAACCTCTAGATTTGCCAAATTTGTGAGATTTCTTTGTTTAGAGTACAGAAGGGATTGTTAAACTGTGTCCCGCTAACAAAATCCTCCCTACTACTTGATTTTGTGAAGCCTAGAGAAATACAGGATAACCGAAAGAGTAGTAGTTTGTAATACAAGAACATTAAATAAAATTCATACTTCAATGTCCATCAATGAAGTTTTCTTGGAACACAGGTACACTTCACATTATTTTCACTATCTCTGCATTTAATGAGCAGGAGTGAGTAATCTCAAGTCTGTGTGGCCCTATATCTTTTTCTATTTTGTTCCTTTGAAAGGTTTCACTCACTTGCTAAGTTGCCCAGGCTGCACTTGAATTTATGAGCCTCCTGTCTCCGCCTTCTAGAGTGCTGGGATTACAGGCAGGTGCTATCACACCCAATTCATAATGTAAAATGTTGACTGGTTAGCCCTTCATGGAAGATGTTTACTGATTCCTAATTTAAAACCTCTTCTCTGCTAAGTAAGGCACTGGTGTGAGTGCCTGTAGTCAAACTCGAGGAGCTGGAGGGAATCCCAATTTACAGTCATTATTTGTGACTGGCATCTGAAGAGGGAGAGGGCAGCCTTATGGGACAGAGTCCCTAATCCAGCAGATCTGATTCACCTCCAAATAGCATGAGAACAGAATTGAGCTCCAGGATGCTCAGGAGGCATCTGGTGAACAACTGCTTGGTGGGTGGGGTTGAAGGGACACACATGTGGTCACAGAAGTATTCTGTGCTAAGTACAAGAAAAAAGGGTTTGCGTTTTTTCTCCCCTTTACACGTCTTGCTGAATTGCATGTTATGAGAAAGAAACTATTAGAGCTATTTTAAAATATAAAATAGTTAAACATTTGTAAAATAACATGCTACAAACATGAATTTTATGACGCAGGCTTATTTTCCAATTAGACAAAAATCAAGAAATAGTAATAGATAAATAGTGACATGAAATCTTACCTCCTAGACAACTGCAGTAAAACCAAGACTATTCTGAATCATATCTGTGAAAGCATTAGGTACGGCTGTCCCAAAAGATGTTATTTTTGCCTAAAGTAATCCCTTAGAGAATTATAAATTTAGAACTGGGTTGTTTCGTATTTCACAGAAGGAAGAAATGTGGTCAGTGGCATAAGAGTAATAATGGTAATGAAATAAAAATAATAAAAATTGGAAGATCAGAGAAAGCAAAGATTTGCAAATGATACAACATTTATCAGAATCTACGTTAAGTTTAAACAAGAAATAATAGTTGAAGTAGACTAGTTTGATATAATGAAGGAACTGGGTATAAGGAAGAAATGGTTTATATGAACAATGGTAGTGAGGAATGAAGGAAGAGAGGAAGAATAAAAACAGGAAATATGTTACAATTAAGTCATCATTTAGTTACCTACTTACGAATACTTTTCAGATCATCTTTGCAATATACCAGTCTTCCTACATACAGAAGTACACAATCATTACCTTGTACTTCCGTTACCATGAAACTACAGTGCATCTATTACTGGGGAAGAAAGTCAGTGCCGGCGGTCCAGAGTACATGCCTGTAATCCCAACGGTGAACTCCGGAGGCCAAGGGAAGATGGTGAGGGAGGGAAGGGAGACAAAAGGGGGACATGAAAGGGAAGAAGAAATGCCACTTTAAGATTAACTTAACAAGGGGGCCGGACATTTAGCTCAGTGGCACAAGGGCCTGCCTGGCATGTGCAAGGTCATAAATTCAATCCCAGGTACACACACACATACACAAAAGATTAATTTCATGGCCTGGCAGGGTCAAAATTCCATCTCTGAACATGACACCAAGATATGCACTGTGGAAAAAAGTGTTAGAGGTGTGTCTTCAAATACTATTATTTTCTTAGCTGGGCATGGTGGCGCACGCCTTTAATCCCAGCACTCAGGAGGCTGAGGTAGGAGGAGCGTTGTGAGTTCCAGGCTGGCTTGGGCTACAACGCAAGAGCAAGGCCAGCCTGAGCTACACAATGCGACACTGCCTCAAAAAACTAGGGCTGGGAGTTTGGCTCAATGGCTTAAGCGCCTGTCTGGCAGGCGTGAGGTTGTGAGTTCAATCCCTAGTGCTACAAAAAAAAAAAAAATTAAATTTAAAAAAAATTATTTTCTTTGAATAACTCCCTGAAATGCCATTATTACATGGTTAGCCTATTGAATCTTTCAGAGTTCTAAGTATCAACAGTTTTTCCACACTTTTAGTACTATTTTACATGTTAACACTTTATTTGTTCTCTTTGTGAATTAAAATTCCATTCAGGTTTAATTCTTTTATACCTGAAGTTCAATTATTTAATTTCATTGTAATTAGCAACAACAAAAAAGCAATGGATTTCTTTTTACAAAAAAATTTATGCTACCCACAATCCTATATTTTAGTATGTTTTCTGTACCTATCCAACATGAGTCATACATGTATACATGTGCTATTTTAAGGGGAAAACACAGGATCATTCTATACCTTTTTCTGTAACCTAGTCTTTCCCAAGACCTTACTGCAATTAACACCTTTTCTTTATATAAATCATAGGTAATGGCTCCAAGGCATAATATTCTACCACAGGAATAACTAGTTGCCTGTTATTAAATTTTTGTTTCCCGGTTTTTACTACTGTAAGCAATACTGTAGAAAACATTCCATATGTGCTGATTGTCTTCAACTGTATCATTCTATTATGAATGGCAGAAAATGATTTTATGTGATTACGCAGAGGTTTCATCATGATTTTAATCAGGGATCAACAAATTTTTTTCTTATAATCTCTGTTACATATTCCTTATTTTGTTTGTACAACTGTGTAAAAATGTAAAAGCCATTTTTTAGCTCATGGACCTTACAAAAACAGACCATGAGGAACTGGTCTGCAGGCCACAGCTTGCTGATTCCTGATTTACTTCTTGTTCTACTAAGACCCAGGAAGATAGAATTTTATCATGTATTTTGGATAGTCAGGTACAATAGTTACTAGCTACTTTTACTTAATAAAATTTATTTTCATATTTCGACTTTCATGCAACTAATTAAAATAATTTAAATTTTAAAGTTACGAAGACTAAAAAAGAGAAAAGAGCAATTTTAAAGGAATCAATCAGAATAAATGGTGCTACAGTTTATGTCTAGATGTGCCCCCAAAGCCTCTTGCAGTCAGATGTGGGGCTTTCAAGGGTGGCTAGATCTAGAGTGTGTGATGCTGGGACTAAGGATGCGATGCTAGGATTAAGGGTGTGAGTGCTATCTGCCCTGTGGGTGGTAACCTGATTAAAATACGAGGAATGAAAAGAAGCTTGTCACTTGTTGCTTATTGTTGCTGCTGCTTGTGTTCTACAATGCCCCTCTCTGCCTTGGAGCTAGCCAACTATGAACTGAAACCTCTTCAAACTATGAGCCAAATAAACCTTTCCTCCTTTAAATTTGGGTTTCAGGCATTTTGTCTCAACAATAAGAAAAGCAACTAACACAAATGGTTTTGCTAACACTCATAACTCTTCTACTACTTTTACTGTGTATTTAGAGGATACTCTCAGTCACAGACGGTAGTGAGTGCCTGTAATTCCAGTACTTTGGGAAGCGGAGGCTGGAGAAATTCAAGCCTACTTTGGGCAACTTAGCAATATAAGGAGATCCAGTCTCAAAAGATATTTTTCAGTAGACTATTTCTTTTTGTGATGGGGTGGGAGTTTGAGACACAGTCTTGTTGTATCGTTCAGGCTGGCCTCGAACTCACTATGCAGCCCAGACTGGCCTCAAACTCACAAGAATCCTGCCTCAACCTCCTAAGTGCTGGGATTATAGGTATGTGCCTCCACACCTGGTTTTCAGTAGACTATTTTTAATAACTTCAGAAAACTGTATTTTTTAAACTCTAAGAGTAAAAGCAGTTAAAGCAGAGATTAAATGAAAAAATATTTACTTTATACTACAGTGTATGTTCCTTTAAAGAAAATTAAGACAATGAAGGATAAAGAAAAGAAAAAAAACAGGAAAGTTACTTAGATAAAAAACATGGAAGGAAGGAAGATTTAACAGGTGTAGGATGGAAGACTAACCCAAAGACAATTCTGTAACTTTATAATAATGCCAATTCTAGAGAAGTCTCGGGTGACTCTAAAAACAATCTGTTAGTTATAGTCTTTTGGTTGCTAGTGACTGTGCTGGACATTAATACCAGCTTGGGAAGTTATAAAATAAGATTAAACTACTCCAGTTAACCCTTGTCTCCCTCTGTAATCTCTCTGTCACAAAGACTTTCTCTTAGGAGATTTCCCTTTGACTTCTTCCTAAAACACATTTTTCTATGATAGGGGCTGGCAGGTTTTCCTACTAATGAAGATGCCCAAACATACAAATATTGAGCACATTTTGTGTTTCAATTAGACTCAATTCAGAAAGGATTAGAAAATAAGGTATTCAAAGTTACAATCCTAATTCTTACAATAACTAGTTTGTAAAATTGTAACTTTCTAATGACTTGAAGTTTTTCTAAAATGAAATCATTGTATTCAATAAGCCTGGAGGGTGCCTCCTACTTCTAAAATTTTAAAAACACAGAATGTTTCCATTAAACTTTTTGCACCCAAAGTGTTTTAAGGGGATTAAACAATATAATAGCTTACAATAGAAATAAAAGGCTCCTTAGGAAAGATTTATAAATATTTTACACTATGATTCTGAACTTTGTCACCATTCTTAAGAAAACCATTGGAACAGGTCCAACGTTTTTGATACTTAATACCAATAAATGGCTTTTGTGTTATAAAGTAATGACTAGACAAATCTAAAATATTATTGTACAAAAATTTGCCTAAGAGATGACAAACTCAAGAAACAACTTATTTTACCACAGTGCTGTGATCAATCCCAGCCTCGCACACACTAGGCAAATGCTCTACCCTCTGAGCTACCTATGCTTACAGCTCCCAAACTTTATTAATTTGGATTGTAAGAGAATAAAATTAAGACTACTACAGACATTGTACCTTATAAATCAGATTACTACTGCTACACTAAATCATCAAAAATTATTTGGAAAACAACTGAGTTATTTGAAGCCCATTTTTATAAATCTGGTTTCTGAGCTGCTGCTCTCTAGTTTTAATCAATGAATATTAAAAAGACAACTTAATACTTTATTCACGCACATGCAAAAATTTATAAAAATAAATAAATAATCCTATCATATATCCATTTTAGTACAGTATTTTTTTCTTGCTTTCAGGACTAGATCTCTCCCCACTTGGAACCACCAGTCACAGAAGATGAGATATATGTACACACCCACAGTGGTTACCACTCCCATACCACAAAATCAACATTATTGTAGTATTTACGGTAGAGACTATTAATTCATAATTGTCCATTATTCTTATTATTCAATATTCATTCTCCATTTCTTGGGGACTACATTTCCCAGGATCCTACATATCTAAATTGGCTATGTGATTAATTTCAAGCACAAGAATATACATGGAAAGAGATTTTTTGCAACCACTAATCTTAAATGTACAGCTTTTTGCCTGTGACTTTTTGCTACCTGCCTACGGACTGCAAAATGGCAACAAATGGAGAAGTCCCACTGAGCATAAAAGAGCTAACCAAATATCCCAGAGATCCCTGGAGGTCCTCCTGAAAGCAAACTCTCCTTGCTAGCCCTCTCCTTATGACTTCTGGACTGAGGTAAAGAAAAAGAAGCTTTTTATTATTAGTATACATTTGTGATACATAATGATTACATTCATTGTGGGGTTTGGTACATATACATATCTTCTTTAACCTACTATATTTTGGTGTCTCTGTTACCATAACTTTATGTAATATACACTCATTCCCAATTTTTCTGTACTATATTCATTTTTCTCTTTTTCTTTGTGTGTGTGTGTGTGTGTGTGTGTGTGGGAGGGGGCTAGACAATGAGCCCAGGATTTGAACCATGTTAGGCAAGTAAGTGCTCCACCATTGACCTACAACTCCAACCTTGCTTCATAAAATTACACTCAATCATTATCAAAATTGAAATTTCAAAAAGAAGTACACTGTTTAGGATTTCCCCTCCCCCTTCTCTCCCACCAAACCACCAGCGGCTGCTATTTTATCAAAATGGAATTATAACATACATCCTCCTAAAATGAAAAATATAGCTGTGAGGGCTGGGGATATAGCTCAGTAGTGTATCACTTGGCAAGGCCCTGGGTTTGAGCCTCAACACTGGGGGGTGAAAAGGGGGAAACCCTATTAAGAATATACATACATATACATATATTTTAAAACACACATTTTGGGGCTGGGGATGTGGTTCAGTGGTAGAACACTTGCTTAGCATGCAAGAGGTCCTAGGTTTGATCATTAGTACCACCAAAAAATGTATATAACTCAATAAAAAAAAGATAATCTTCAAAAAAGCATTAGACGCCTTTAATCCCAGCACTCGGGAGGCTGAGGCAGGCGGAGCGTTGTGAGTTCAAGGCCGGCTTGGGCTACAATGCGAGCGCAAGACTGGCCTGAGCTACACAGTGCAACCCTGCCTCAAAAAACCAGGGCTGGGAGTTTGGCTCAGTGGCTTAAGTGCCTGCCCTGGTAGGTGTGAGGTTGTGAGTTCAATCCCCAGTGCCACAAAAAAAAAAAAAAAAAAAAAAAAAAAAAAAAAAAAAAAAAAAAAAAAAAAAAAAAAAAAAAAAAAAAAAAAAAAAAAGCATTAGAAATCACAGAGCATTTTAAAAAGAATGAAGTCTTCTTAAACACATTCAGTCTCACAAAATTGTTTAAAAATTCAGTATGTCATGTAATATTAACAGAGTATGCTTTTACAATTAAATGGAAAAGACTAAATTTTAAAAGTATGTCTTCATTCCTACATATTTTCATTTCTGCTATGCTACAGAATAACAAAAGTTGAGACGTGAAGTAAACTGGCACATTCAAACGTTCCTACAATTTCTACCCAATGACAGAAGAATGATCACATTTGGAGCTCAGAGTTATTCTGTGTATAGTCTTAAGTAGTCAGACATATGTTCAACTTTTCTAAATTTCACTTTAGAAACCATGAAATTTATATGCTACCATGACACAAACAAGTTTATTACTATGCTTTAAGGAACTTGAGAGGAGCCTTGCTTCAGAAAGATGTGTTTCCTGAAGGTATGTCTCCCAGTTTTTATGCACAGAATTCTCCAAACACCTGCCATACACATACACACAGGCACGCACGCACACACACCAGCTACGGGGACCAAACCCAGAGTTTCACACTGAGCCTCAGCCCAGCCCCTTTTACTTTTCATCTTTGAGAAAGGGTCTGGCTAAGTTACCCAGGCTGTCTTTGAACTTCTATTCCTCGCGCCTCACCCTCTTGAGTAGCTGAGATTATGTATGTATGCCACCACACCTAGCAAATACTCTAAACATTCTTAAAAGGCTGGGATTACTGTAACTGTTGTATGACTTAACTATAAATACCAACTTGCCAGGCATAGTGGTGTATGCCTGTAATTCCAGCACAGGGAGGCTGAGCCAAGAGACTGCTAAAAGTTCAAGGTCAGCCTGGGCTACAAAGTGAGTTCTAGACCAGCCTGAATTGCATAGTGACAGCCTGTCTCAAAAAAAAAAAAAAAAAAAAAAAAAAAAAAAAAAAAAAAAAAAAAAAAAAAAAAAAAAAAAAAAAAAAAAAAAAAAAAAAAAAAAAAAAAAAAAAAAAAAAAAAGGCAAGTTATATAAATATATAAATACCAAAAATACCATGATTAGAGGACTCAGACAATATTTTCACACATTGCATAAAAGTGCAAGGAATGCAGTATCATGGCACTGAAGAAACCCGTTAGGTGAAGCAATAAAATCAGAAAAGAAAATTCAGAAAGCTTACTGAGGACATAACAATCTTTAAGCATTATTTTAAAAAGTGTATAAATGGGGTGAGATTATGGTTTGTGTACGTATAAAAATTCTAAGAAGTACATATGCCAAACCAGTGAAAAAAGTTAGTTATCCATGGTTGGGTTAAGAATAATTGTATCATTTGAATTTTTTTTTTATAAAAATGTATCTATATATTACTTGTGTGATTAAAGGCAAAGTTTACATTTTAAGAAATCTATATTCGAAGTCGGTCATAGTGCTATCACACAAAGGTCAGTGGTTGGGGTAGGTTTACATATAATATGCAAATATCAAGGAAAATAAGCAAAATGACCAGAAATAGACTCAATTTTAAGGATGCGAGCAGACTAGATATTTACTTCTCCCTTAATATATTTCCATTTTAGCATAAAATTACTCTTATTTTCTTCCATCTATGTTTTATAGAGAACTGAAGTTCATCACTTTCGCGAATAGCAAATCCTATTAGGTAACTAATATTTTTATGATGATTATGATGATAAGGACAAGAATGATGATGTTGTTATTGTTGGGGGAAAAATATTAATGATTAATAAATTTACTATAAGAGCACTGACCTTCACTTTATTTACATAAGCAAATTTCAGGTTCTTCCAGATTTAAAAATATATCAGCTGAAAAAAAATCTATCAGCTGTGTTCTAAACATAGTGGTGCAAACTACTGCACAAATCTGTACTCTACACAGTCACTCGTTCCCCATCATCTCTGGTGAGTCAGCCTTCTTCAGGCAACAGGCTGTGATGCAAAGATGTAAAATTTCTGGAAAATCTCAACATCTAAGGCAATCACATAGTGTAAGTGATAAGCGTGGTAGAAAGGGCAATGAGAAGACAGAAATGTTAGCCACTGAAACTGTTCAATTACAATTTTTTGTTTTCTTTACAATTTTTAAAGTAATTTGTTAGCTTAGAAAAACAATATATTACAAATTACTTGACATGTGCTTAAGATTGTATTTTGAGTAGTTAATTTGCAGACTCTAGAAGCAAGGAATAATTTATTTTCCCCACTCACAAATAAACCATAAAGAACTCTACTAAAATTTTTCCATCAAGTTTTACACATCTATCCTTTTCCTTATCTTTTGAGTAGAGTAACTATCAGCATATATTCCACTTTCGCCTTAAAGAAAATTAGCATGTACCACAGTCTTTTGCACAATGCCATCACTTATACACCATTGCCTTGCTCCTAATACTATACTTCTCATTTTCTTTTTAATGTATCCAACTTCTACCCAGGTAAGGTAACAAAGGGGAAAAAAAGACGATATACAAACATGGCCTAGGTAACCCCAAAGATTTAGAGACTGCAATGCAGAAAGAGGCATATGAAGATTATAAAAGATGCTCAAAGGCCGGGCACAGTGCTGCAAGCCTGTCATCCCAACACTCAGGAAGTGGAAGCAGGAGGTTTATTGCAAATTCAAGGCCAACCTAAACTGCACAGTGAAACCCTGTCTCAAAAAGACCAAAAAAAAAAAAAAAAAAAAGATGCTCAAGAGGGGTTAGAGAGAAATCAGGAGTGAAAAGTGAACAAATTAGACAAGGCTCAGAACTATGCAGGCCGAAGATCAGACGACACAACACAGAAAGGTGCAGCATGACCTTTCGAGGATGACTCGCAGGGATGCCCAGAACATTCACTTATCCATCAACTTCTTAACCAGGGATTTTAAAAAACACCAAACACTTTTCTAAACCCAGGGAGACTGCCTGAATGAACAGGAACAGAGTTTAGAGGAGATATGAGCGGTAAGAGACATGGGGTTGGGCCTAATTAGCTTTTAAAAGCTTTGAGCATGAATGATACAAGCTAAATGTTTATACTCCTGTGATTCCCTCTCAAATTCTCCTTTTATTTAAGCTAGTCTATATCAAGTTTTTCTCTTTGTCACAGTCCGAACTGACATATCCTCTTCATTGCATCTCTAATTCACTCTTCAAAAAGCAGAATAAAAATGTAAAACTGATGGTTTTATCCTATTTTAAACCTTTCCATGGTTATATTTTGAGATAAGATTTCCTACATGCTCACTTATGGGATAGCTACGTGTGTGTGTGCACACATGTGTGTGAGAGATGCTGGGAATCAAACCCAGAGCATCTCCTGCACACAAGGCAAGCTCTGAGATTCCCCTGGTCATGGTACACCCTCTCAACTCATCTCCCACTCCCCTTCGTCTCCATCACTATGCTCCAAACACTGGCCTTGACAGGGTAATTTTTAACCATACATTTAACAATATGCCCTAGAATTATAAATGCTAACCCAAGAAAAATGAACAGTCCATAAAAGGGCAACAACCCACATTTGCACCAAAATCTAAATGAATAAAAACTTGTGGTATATTCATTTAATGTAACAGCATACTACAGTGTAACTTAGAAAATAAAAATAAGCTGCTGATGTAACATGGACATTAGGCTGAAGAGCACTATGCTAACAGTCACAAAATTATCTTATTTGTATAAAATTTTGCAATAGTCAAAATTAAGCTTTGGTAAGAGAATCAGAACAAAGAACAAATATTCTGGGACACAGGTACTGAGCCCAAAGGGGTATAAGAGAAGTTCACAGGGTGAAGAAATGTTCTGAATCTTGATAGAGAGATGCGGGTTACACAGGTGCATGTATTCATGGAAACATACTTAACACTCAAGATTTATATCTCATTGCTAGTGCAAGGCCAGCCTGCGCTACACAGTGCGACTCTGCCTCAAAAAAAACTAGGGCTGGGAGTTTGGCTCAGTGACTTAAGCGCCTGTCTGACGGGCGCAAGATTGTGAGTTCAATCCCCGGTGCCGTGAAAAAAAAAAAAAAAAAAGATTTATGTCTCATTAAATGTAAATTAGACCTCAGATTTTAAAATTTAAAACTATGAACAAAATCTTCACTTATTTCCATACCTGCAGAGCCCTTACTAAGGTCAAGACTACCGCTTTAGAATTTGGTTGTACTGTTTAGCACTAAAGTAAGGTAAAAGCACTCAGAGGAGGAGGGATAATCTTCTAGAACATGTCCTGCAATTTTAAACCCTCAAATACTCAAAACCAGGGTACTGACTCACATAGGAACCCTTCAGGGAGAGGATTAGAAGAGGTGTAGAAATAGAAAAGAGATTTTGAATGACAAAAAAAAAAAAAAAAAGTCATCACACATGGCAAACAATTCAGAGACTGCTTTAAACTATTTTTTAAAAAGCTGGGCAAGCATGGCAGTGCACACCTGTAATCCCAGCTTTTGGGAGACTGAGGCAGGAGGATTGCTGCAAGTTTGAGACTAGTCTGGGCTACAAAGTGAGGTCAAAGTTAGCCTGAACTGCATAGTGAAAGCTTGTCTCAAACAAAGAGGTAAAGAAACAAAAAGGTGAAACTTTTAAGAAATTTTAACATATTAGTATCTTATAAAACCTAAAGGTCCTCAAAAATTATTAAACTCAAACATATGACAACTATTAATTATCTTGAAAGTTGTGACATACACCTACAAGTAGCACCTTCGCAACTAGAACTAAAACTATAAATAAGTACCTATGAAAGAATCATGTTAAAGACTAATTTTAGAGGAATTTGATAAAAAGATTGATTTTTTTGGTGTTGAACCCAGGGTATTACGCCAGCACAAGTTCCACCACCAAGTTACACTTTCAGTCAAAAGTAAAATAATGCTTGGGAAAGCAAAATGATCAAGATATAAAGTTATAGGTAAAACCTGGGTGTGGAGACACATGCCTGCAATCCCAACTACTCAGTATGCTGAAGCAGAATCAGCACAGTTTTAAAACTAGCATGGGAAAGACTGTCTCAACATTACAGGTGATAGGGGAAAAGGGAGCGGGGAGGAGAGGGAGAAGGAGAGACAGACACACAGGGGCAGGCAGGCAGGCAGGCAGGCAGATAGACAGACAAGAGAGAAAGGGCTGGTAACATAGCTCAGTGCTCCCTGGGTTCAATCCTAGTACAGAGGAAAGAAAAAAAAGTTATAGGTAGAATAGTATCCTTAAATTTTTGGTCAATATGTTTTTCCCTCACCCCCAGACCAGGGACTAAACCCAGGGCCTCTTCATTGAGTTACAACACCCAGCCCTTTCTTTTTTGAGACAGGGTTTCACCAAGACGCCAGGCTATGTTTGAACTTGTCTTCTCTGAACTCTACATTCACCTCCTGAGTATACTACGAATTGTATGATTGTCTCATGTTACATACAATAATTTTATCACTCTGTTAGCCTATACACCAGTGCCTTGAAGGCAGTGCCCTTACTACACCTAGCAGAGCTAAAACGCATCCTCCATAGTCAAATGAGATCTTGCTATGTAAAATATGTTCAGTGACCCTTACTACAAATAGGTGATGGCACAAAGCATCTCACAGCACTTCACTCCTTCATATTAGCCTAAAAGATACGGCTGGCTCCAAAAGAAATGAGAGGGAGGGAGGGAGGAAGGGAAGGAGGAAAGGAGGGAGAGCAAGGGAAAGACAGCGAAATAGGGAGAAAGGGAGACAGATATGAGCAAGGAAGCAGGGGAGACCAGAGACCTAGTATGCAAGTCACAAATAATTAAAAAAGTGTAGACAAAAGTAAGAGTTAAAAATAAATCTCTTAAAAGAAGTAGGTTATTATTATTGTAATGACATGGATGAATGAATGGATGGAAGGGAGGGAGGGAGGAATGAGGAAGGAAGAAAAGGAAGATAGATTGAGTTATCAGGTATAGAGTCGTTTTAATAAAACTGATGGCTTGAGGGCTGAATGAAAGTCTTAAAAGTATCATAAATGTATAAGTAAATAAAAATATGCCAACTTCCAACCCAGATTGATGTACCCTGCAAAATTATCTTTCAAAATCAACGGAGAAACAAGATACTTCCATGACAAAGAGCAGCTAAAGGAATTTATGACAACCAAGCCAACCCTACAAAGAATACTGAAGGACATTTTAGAGAGCGATAAAGTCCACAGCTCCAGAAACAGTGGCAGAGGGATATCACCAAGCAGGGCAGACAACTGAATAATCCATCATTGGGATTTGAGTCCAGTATTGTTTTCAATGAGCTGTTTAGTTTAATCTTATTCTACCTCGACCTGCCTAATTTTATTTTATTTTTTTTTGCGGCACCGGGATTTGAACTCACAACCTCGCGCCTGCCAGATGTGCACTTAAGTCACTGAGCCAAACTCCCGGCCCTGGTTTTTTGAGGCAGGGTCGCACTGTGTAGCTCAGGCCAGTCTCATGCTCGCATTGCAGCCCAAGCCGGCCTCGAACTCACAACGCTCCTCCTACCTCAGTCTCTAATTTTATTATATATGATGACATAGACAGCTATTTTAAAGATAACAAAATATATTAGGGTAGCCTTTATTGATATTTGATCACCTTGTTTTGAAACCTGGTATTGCTTTCCTTGTTCTGTTTTGAGTGATTTTAACCTAATTTGGTTTGTACTATAACAGATGATATAGGTAACTGCTTAGAAGATAATATGAGGCATTATAGAAATCAACGTGTATTACTATGTATTGCTTTCACTGTTTTATTTGTTACTGGTTTTATTCAGTACTATTTTGTTTGATTATATTAGGCCCGATGGTATGGGCAGTTATTTTGAAGACAACAAGAGGTATTACAAGGGGAAAGGAGGAAGGAAGGAAGGGAAAAGAAAAAAACACATAGATTTACATGAGGGTATATATAAGATGGTTAAAATGACTATACTACTAAATGCATTAACTATTGAGAGAGAACAGTTGATACTCATATGATTAGATCAATTTTACATGTCTATATCTGTCAATCTGAGCAACCCCTTTGAAAGTAACGATATACAATGTTACAACCACTGTCAAATTCCAATCATCTCAGTTTGTAAACCCTTAATGTTACAGTATCGGATATGTTGTTGTTGTTTGTTGGTCCCTTTAGCTTTATGTTTCTCTTTTCTGTGACCATTTTTTTTTTTTTGGTTTTATTCTGAACTATTTTGTTTGATTATATTAGGCCTGATGATATGGGCAGCTATTTAATGACAACAAGAGGTATTCTAAGGGGAAAGGAGGAAGGAAGGAAGGGATAAGGGAAAAGACATAAATTTATAAATAGGTATACATAGGATAGTTAAAATGACTATATTACTAAATGTATTAGCTATTGAAAAAGAACAGTTAATACTCATGATTAGATCAATTTTACATGTCTATATCTGTTAATCTGAAGAACCCCTTTGAAGGTAATGATAGGCAATATTACAACTACTCTCAAATTCCAATCATCTCATTTTGTAAACCTATAATGTTATCATATCAGATTTGTTGTTGTTGTCTCTTTTGCTTTTTGTTTCTCTTTTCTGTATCCATTTTCTCTTAAATGAAAAAAAAATATGCACTCAACCTCCCAGTTAAATATGATTTTCTTATAAATGAAGTAGTACCATGCTTTATTTTAAAAAGATTAAATACAGGAAACAGTGGTATTTGTCTATAATACCAGCTACTCAGGATGCTGAGGCAGGAGGCTCTCAAATGTGATTCCAGCTTGGGCATTAATAGCAAGACCTCAACTCAAAATATCAAAAATAAAAACCTTATTCAAACACAGTAAGGATGAATTATCCCAGGAGCCACTGCTCTTTCTCTTCCCATAAACAACATGAAGTATGCTATGAAAATGATTTACTCTATTCTCTAATAATGCAAACCAAGAAGGTCAAATCTTCATGTTCAGTGTAAGAACATCTATCAAATCACCCAGGCCATCAAGGATATGCATATCCAAAAGGCCACCAAGTAACTACAAGATACCGCTTTAAAGAAGTAATGTGTGTCATTTCACTCCAGTATGAGAACAGCTGAGTTGGCAGGTATGCCCAGCTCACATATTCAACTGGACACAGGCTCCATGACCCTAAAGAGTAGCTGATTTTTGCTGCATATGCTTAAGGATGCAGAGAGCGATACTGAACTTAAGGGTTTACATGTGAACCCTCTTGTCATTGAACACATCACGGCTGCATAAAGCACCCAACATACTGCATACTTACGGAGCTCTTGCTTGGATTAACCCACACATGAGCTCCCTTGCCACACTGAAGTGATCCTAACAGAAAAGGAACAAACTTCCTAAGCCAGAAGAGGACACTGCAGAGAAGAAAAAGATATTCCAGAACAAACTGAAGAAATAAAGCTTATGGCACAAGAACAAACTAAGCATAAAATAAATGCAAGAAAAAGTAAAAACAACACGTATATAGTAAGGAAACAGCGGAGCTGTCCTGACATATTTTGGCTAAATAAAAAAAGAATAGGGCCAGGGATATAGCTCAGAGGCACAGTGCCTGTCTGGCAAGCATAATGTCCTGAGTTTGATTAAAGAAAAAAAAAAAAAAAAAAAAAAAAAAAAAAAAAAAAAAAAAAAAAAAAAAAAAAAAAAAAAGAATGAACAAGAAAAACTAAAAATTACAAAAAAATTTTTTAACTTACTTCTCTGCAAAATATGTACCATATTGCTAATCTGGCAAAGAACTAAAAAGTAACTTTTTAAACTGTCCCAAATAGATAGCAATGGATTTAAGCAGTACTGGTCAAATTTCAGGATAAAAGTAGCATATTATTCTATTCAGCTTCTAGAGGATCGTAAGACAAAAGAACAATAAACTCCCCTGTTCCAAGCGTAGAATAGTAGTGCTCTTCATAACATTCCTTCCAAGGACACTAGTTCATTATGATAATGCCTAGTCTTAAGTTTTAAACTGGTTCTGATTCAACACATTAATGCAGAACACACAAGGTTGTATAACCACATGTTCTGGTAAGTGCTAACATCTCAAACCTGCTTCTGACTTCTTGCTCTTATACAAAGTAACTGCAAATGTCAATGAAGTAGCTTTTATTTTAAACTTTCCTTTTAAAACAAAATTTCAATACACTGAATTAAGCAAAACAGTTAAAAGTAGAGATACCTAATTCTAAAGAAAATATACTAAAATTGAAGTACTTGGGTACTGCTGTCATAAACTGGTTTAATCCTTTTGAAAATCAACACAATGCAAAATCTATATTGATAGTAAAATCATCTGATTAAATAATTTTATGTCTGGAAACTCAGTTTAACTGAATAGTTTAAAAGAAAAGCTGGCTGCTTCAACTTTCTCTAGCAGTTGAGAGTGCACTTAACATAATTTATCAGTCAATTTAAAGCAGCTGAAATCTGGCTTACGTCAGTATAAAGATCTATATTTGAAGTATCCAAATTGCTTTGCTATACTCCCCAGGTGTTTTTTGTGTGATAGAAAAAAAATCAATGGAATTTACAGAATAAAACTTAACCAAAGTCAAGGATAAGCTACAAGCAAGTAGGTCCACATTTTAGAATCTTATCATAAAACAGGAATACTCCAAATCAAAGGGGCCAATATCATGACCAATACTTTCATAGTGAAAAGGCAACTAAAAAACAAAAGGATGGAAAGAATTTTGACTCACTGGGTTTGACAGGATTTAGCAGTTCTACAATATCACTGAAAAATTGCTTAAAATTTTCTCAGAGGTTAGCTAACAAATACCAATCTTTATCTAACTTGTAAAGATTGTAAATGGCAATTAATCAGTATAATCAAGCCGTCCCTGACAAAAATCTACACAAGGCAAGACATACTACTATCTAAAAATTGATAAATCAACTCTTCCTGACAAAATTTGTGTACAGTATCTGATGTAGGAAAATTGAATTTGGTAGAAGTTCAAAATATAGATGTACTGGGCATGGTGGCATGTGCTTCTGGTCTCAGCTTGTAAAGGAGGCTGAGGCACATGGACTGCTTGACCCCAGGAGTTTGAAGTCAGCATGGCCAACCTAGTAGAATTCGGTATCTTTAAAAAGAAAACTAACATGCAAAGGCCAAAATCGGGAAAATTAAGAACAAAAATTGAATTAATAAATCTTCTAAAGCGTAAAAAGAAAATTGATCTGCCAAAAATAATTTCTATAAAATAAAAAGTCTGAAAAAGCTTAATGTTGTTATGGAGAAAATTGATCAATGAAGTAGTTTCATTAATTTTACACTCAAGATAATCTGATGAAAATTCATCAGTTTTGATATAACTGATCAAATGCTTGTATTCTCAATATTCCTGGAGAACCAGTATGTCCACTGTGTCAAAATGATACTCACTGGGTTAAAATAGACATAGTATAATATGTATAATATTTTCAAAAAGAGAGAAAAACCTAAACATTCAATAGGGCACAGATTTCCTAATAGGCTGTCATCATCAACCTTTATGACGATGAAGCTTTGAAAGAGACAGACACGCAGGCATGAGGAAGAAAGAGGTCACAGACCAATGCACAAGATCAGGCATCAGTCCAGAAATAAATGTGTCACACACATAACCACAGTGCCTTCCCATCACAATTACAACACGCTATTAAGTGACTGCTAAAAACAAGGTTTACAAGAAAAAAACTCTGGTTATAGGCATGCACCACCATTTTATTTATGAACGTATGGTGTGAAGTATATGACAACTAGAAAATACTAATGTCATAGCAAGTAAAATAAACTAATACCAAACATTAAAAGGAAACAATAAAGTAAACTTTTAACAGTAATTGTTTTTGGAAGGCTTTTCTTCTATCTTGCTATTTTTTTTCATGTTCTACACTGACTATAAATACTATAAACTAATTTCCCAGCACAGCAAAAAATAAATAAATAAATAAAAATAAAAAAAATTTACTGGATGGGTGATCAAAATTAACACAATAAAAGGGTGCATCCTCACTTGTTTCCATCTTTTAGAACCCTAGTGACAATCACAACAATTCTTGTATATTCTTCCAGATACATTCTATGTACCTATAAACACATACTCACGCATTCATCTCTTGCTGTTCCTTTTTTTTTTTTAAACTGAAAAGGGAAAAAACTGTGTGCATTATACTGAACCTTCTCTTTTTTATTAAATATACACTGGAAGTTCTGTGATCTTAAGAAATGTGCCTCTACTCATTCTTTTTCATGGCTAAAACACATTCTACCACACATGACGTAGTAACAAAACCCTTACTGACCCACTGTTTTCAAGCTTTGGGTATTAAAATACTAGAATGCACACCCTCAAACATACTTTTATTATTTTTCAAACATGTTTCTGTGTAATCTCAAAAACCTAATTTGCTAAATAAATTCGCTGAAATCATCTCATTTACATAATTCATCTGAACAAATCAGACATGTGAATGTAATATTTTATATTAACATATCAATATTTATAATTATATGTATGACAATACATGAATAGATCATTTCTATAAATATCTATGGGCATAGAAATACATCACAAATGTTATATATTAATATTTTATAAGCATTTGTACTTATTAACATACCAATATACGTATTTGCTATTTTTATTTCTAGTTATAATTTTTAATGTCTTTCACGATGAGATTTAGAACACTATCATGACTTTCACATTCTTGTTTGAATGAAATATTTCATTATTCCAGTAATTAATTTTATTATTATTTGCCAATGTCTCAACTAACATTCTTAATTTTTATAGCAATGAATAACCAAAATATTAACATTTCTTATAGATGTGGCTACTCCAGAAATTTTTCAGCCAACAAATATTATAAATTCATGTTAGGCTTATAGTAAAGAAATTACTGATTGTCAACTTTTTCTGCATATTAAATTTATTCAGTCAGACTTGCAATCCCTGCAGTCTGGGAGGACAAGACAGGAAGATTACAATTCAAGCCAGTCTGGACAACTTAGCAAAATAAAAAATTAAAAGAGAGCTGGGAACGTGGATTAGTGGGAAGGTCCTGGGTTCAATCTCTGTTACTGCAGAACGGGGGAAAAAAAAAGAAAAAAAAAATCACAGACTAAACCATCATTCTTAGCTCACAAACTGATCATTTTGTACAATGACGTGAATGAAAATTAACAACCAAATCTCATTAAAAATCTTCAAAAGATACTAAAATCATCCCACCCGAAATAAACAGTTGTAGTTGGGCACAGTGGTACACGCCTATACCCAGAAGGCTGAAACAGGAAGATCGCCTCAAGTTTAAGACCAGCCTGAACTACACAGCAAGTCAATAAAATAGAGTAAGCAGTTGTAAATTTTATTCAAAAATAAAAAGAACAAGGTTGGTATATGCATTGTGAAACCAACAAAAGTATCCTAAAAACACTAAAATGGTGTGAAGGAAATGTAACTTTTCAAAAGTAAATCAGAATAAATTGAAATTTTCTCCCATAAAATGATGCAATTTTGACCAAATCTATGAGAAAAAAAATATTTTCCTGAAAACACTGCTACAATCAGTAAATCTGATGAACTGGCCTGTGGATTAACTGAGAGCTAGTGTGTCTGTAGAACAAACTCTAGAAATAAAATCACTGAGTCAGGAATATATGCATTTTTTAGTTTTGACAAACAATGCCAAATTATCATATGAAAAGTTGTATCAATGTACCTTCTCAGCAATCAGAACCAAACATTTTAACCCTTATAAATCTACTATGTAAATACTGGAATCATTCTTATTTTTAATTTGCATAGTTAAAATTTGACTGAAGGTGTACATACTGTATAATAAGAATTCTTTAAAAAAAAAAAAAGCTAAATTGTGAAGAAACATTAAAAATACCTCTAGAAGTGCTAAAAGTATACAAACTGGCTTTAAACCACTAAAAACAAGCTCACATATAAATAAATTAAGATAACACACAAAAAAAGAACTTAAGTATTTTAGGATTTTGAAATTATAACACCGTTTTTCCCACCTCATTTTCAAGATTTTCTCCAATATTCTTATTATGCTGATTTTCTGAAACATAAAGTTCTAGCAGTCTAGAAACAAAGAATAATTACAGCTTTTTATGCCACCCAGGCTTTTGATTTCCTGTCAATAGTCTACCCAGTTTTCAGTTGCCCAGTGACAAAACTTGATCAGAATCCTTCGTTTAGTATTTGCCTCCATTATCTAAATTCTGGTCATTAAATTCTATTGATTTTACTTCTTTAAAATGTCTGTGCTCGTTGATCTTCATTTCAACTGGATTACTAGCATAGGATCTAAAAGAATTTGCCCTTAAATTTGCCCTTACTATAATCTCTCTGCTCTTCAGAATTCACATACATAACAGTTGCTTGATTAATTCCCTTCAAGTCTAAGCTTATCAAACTTGACCATGCAAACAAAAGGCTTGAGTTTATGTCAAAAAAGCAAATTCAAGGTCGGGCATGGTGGCTTTCACTTGTAATCCCAGCACTCCTGAGGCTGAGGCAGGAGGCCAGCCTGGGCTATAGAGTTCGTTCAAAATCCAGCCTGAACGACACAGCAAGTCACTGTTTCAAAAACCAATCAAACAAACAAACAGAACCACCAGCAGATTCTGATTCACAAGGCATCACATAGAGTTTTGGATTACACTACTGTTTTTAACAAGCCTTCAGGTGGTGCCAAGGGTTAAACCAGTGTTCATTCTTTCCCGCAGCCTCAGCCACACTGAGTAAAAAGGAACTGTCATGGGCTACATATAGATATAAAATATAGTTAATGTATGTGAGTAAAGTAATTTCCTTTATTTTTAAATATTCTATTTTAACATTTTTAGTGTTAGTGATATTGTAGATGTAATTGTAACAATATCATGAGCAAAAAATTATGATACATTTTTGTACTTCCTATACCAATGCTACTAAAAACCATTGAACATTATTTTACAATACAAAAAGGGTTGGGGATATAGCTCAATGGCATATGCACAAGGTCCTGAATTTGATTCCTGGCATAAATCTATCAATCAAAAAAATAATACAATATGCACAAGTTTTGTAATTAAATAAGAAAACTTAAGCAGCAAGAAAGCCATGCTGCCTCCCTGTGTGCTGACGGAGGCCCTGTTGGCTGGGGGGAACCAGCAAGAAAACCACCTCCGCCTCCCGCCTCCATAAGCAACCAGATGCAATACGGGCTGAGACGATAATAACTGAAGTAAGGAAGCAAATTGACATTTAAGTTGTTTGATTGACTTTGCAAGACTGGGGCTGGTAGCCTGAGCAACTAAGAGGATAAGATTATACAATATAGTAATGATTGTGGATTTCCTACTGTCCTATCACTGTTTTGTTTCACCTTACTGTTGTTGTACTACCTTTAAAATAGAAAAAAATTAAGAAAACTTACATGTTTGCTTAATAACAGTAAATGACTGGCTTCACAAGACACACACAAATGTACTAGATAGGTGGAAATATCACATATTAGCAGGAATCACTATTTTACCTGCCAAGACACACAAGCACTTGTAATGTCTGGTACATGCCGGATTCCAGGACAGAATATGGGCGGGTGCAAAATATGGAGTTAGCACTGCACGGCACCCACCCTGACACAGTGTTACCCTGTCCCCTACACTGTCCATGCTCCAGCACCACATAACCAAGTCATGAAAACTATCACTAAAAATCATATCATAATATTGAAAGCTTACAATCTTATGGGGCCACATAACTACCTCTCCAAGGCTTCACAAGCCTATGGGTGGCAAGGTTGGACTCATCTAGCTTATTTTTCTATGAGGTTGTCTTATTTTAAATTAATCTTTCTTATTTTAATTTAATTCACATCATAATAGCCACCATTTTAAAGGGTACTGTTCAGTGGTTTCTAGTATACTTACAAGACTGTACAACTATTACACTAATTCTAGAATATTTCATCATTCCAAATGGGGAGTGGATATGCCTCATTTAGTTTCAAATCACTCTTCAGATTAAGAACCTTTAAACTGGCTAGCAGCTCCTGCTCAAATTTAAATTTCTTCTTAGTGCCTGGGGAGTTCTCTTCCCTACCTTCCTAGAACTGCATAACCCTACTTAACTGCCTCACAGAATGTCTTCTTCACTTTGATAGCCAGTTACACTCATAGCAGCTCAGTCTGTACTCCCCTTGTATAGAAAGTGTTCCTCATGCTCATTTCGACTTCCTTTTCCACTACATCTACCACTCACTTAAACATCACCTTTCCAAAAGGCAAAATTCTGTCCATATTTTCTTACTGCTTTTCTTTTCTTTTTTAATTTCTACAGTAAGTTCCCCAGTATGAAGTTGGAGTCTGCTTTACATATCAGAACCACTGCAGAGGTCTCTTCTGTCTAATGAAATGCCTTGAAAACAGATTTTCCTCTCACTTAACTCCCAGCAATATGCTTTACATACAATTAACTCCTACTTCAAGCTGGAGGCATAGTTCAGTGGTACAGCACTTGCCTCACAAATCCAAGGCCCTGGGCTCAATCCCCGGTTAAAAAAAAAAAAGGCAACAGAAAAAATACAAATCACTAATCACCAACATCAAAATGAAACAGGGGGTTATTACTATAGATTCTGCAGCCATTATAAGGACAACAAAGAAATACTATTAAGAATAAACTATAGTCAGATTCAATAGGTGGAAAAATTGGACTAATTCTTCAAAACACAAACTACCAAAACTCAATTAAGATGAAATTTATAACCTAATTATTTCTATAGTCAATAAAGAAACTGAAGTTACAGTTAAGTTCCCCTAAGCCAGATGACTTTGCTGGAGAACTTTACCCAAAATATGTAAATAACGAATTCTAATATGGTATAATCTCTTCTAGAATAGTGGAAGAAACCCTTCTTAACCTACAGTACTTCATAAGGCCAATATTATGGTTATCAAAGACAAACAAAGATATTACCAAAAAACTAAAAACCAAAGCAAAAACAAAACTTCAGATCAGTATCTCTCATGAATTTGGATGTAAAAATCCTAAACAAAATATTAACAGATATGATCCAGCAATATATAAAATATGTACAAACCACAATGAAATAGGGTTTGTTCCAGGTAGTCAAGGCTGGATCAACATCTGAAAATGTATTATGCCACAGCAAAATGGTAAAAGAAGAAAAATTATATGACCACATCATTGACAGAAAAGCATGAAGAAGGCATACGGACAGATGGAACCAAATGGGAAACCCAGAAATAGTTCCACACAAACAAGCCCAACTTTTTCACAACACTGCACAAGCAATTCAATGGAGTAAAGACAGTCTTTTTAGTAAGTGATACCGGAGCAACTTGGACTGCCATGGCTTGAGGGGAGGGGTATAAACTTTAATCATACCTTGTACCAAAAGTAGCTCCAAATGGGTTATACACTTAAATATGAAGTATAAAAATACAGAACCTTTAGGAATAAAAATAAAATCTTCAGGACTCAGCATTAGGCAAAAATTACTTTTTGTGTATTGTGACACACTGAATTACACATCAAACTTTTTTCCCCCCCTCACAGTCTTGGGGATTGAATCTAGGATTCTGCATAGGCTAACCAGGTAAGTACTGTACCACTGGGCTACACCCCCAGCCACAAAATCTGCCTAGCACAAACATGCCTAGCATGTCCAATTGTCCTTGATTCAATTACCAGCAACACATTCAAAAACAACCTTTGGCTTGGGATGGACTTCAATAGCACAGCATTTGCGTAGCATGTGCAAGGTCCTGGGTTCAAACCTAGAACCACAACAAAAAATTTTGCTCCACAACTAATCCTATAAAAAGGATGAAAAGATTTAAGCTAGAGACTTGAAGAAAATATGTGCAAACCACATATTTGACAAAGAACATGTACTCACAATATACAAGGGGTGATTGAAGAATATAGTGTAGTTCTGGAAGTCCTCATTCAAGAGAGACTTTATGAAGTATGATCAAAACTACAGTGAATGTAGTGCCATCCAATGGAAAGACAGGTTCATAAAAACATTATTGTGTGTTCTTATTTACTAAATCTGGCACTATGTAACATCTGGTCGTTCCCCAAAGTGAAAATGACTATGAAAAGTAAACTTCTTAAAATTGATTTAGGACATCAAGAAAGCCACAACAGCGCACTTAAGAACATGAAAGAAGACCTCTGGAACTGCTTCAAAAAATGGCAAGAATGATGGGTATGGATGTTCAAAGAGGAGTATCTTGAGGAAGACAAATGGCAACATTTAAAAAAAATTTACACACAGACCGTATTTTTCAATTTCACCATGTATAGAGAACTCTCAAAACTCCAGTTAAATAACAATCCAATTAGAATACGGGCAAAAGACAAATAGACATTTCACTGGAAAAGATATACAAACTGCCAATAAGCACATGAAAAGATGTTCAACATCTTTAGCCATTAGAGACTATAAATAAAGCCACAATAAAATATCACTAACCACCTATCAGAACAATAAAAAAGTGATAAAACAAAGGAAACAACAGAATGAAGAGACAACATACAAAGTGAGAGAAAATAACTATAAACTCTGCATCTGACAAAAAAATTAATAAATAAAATATAGAATAAAGAACTCAACAGCAAAAAACAAAAAATCCAACTAAAACCAAACCAAAGAAATGAATAGACATTTCTTAAAAGAAGACATATAACAGATGTACAAAATAAATGTACAATATCACTAATCATTAGGAAAAGGAAAATCAAAATTAGGTATCATGCTACCCAACTGAAATGGCTATTACAAAAAAATGCAAAAAATAACAAATGTTGGTGTGGATTTGAAGAAATAGGAGCCCTCTATACCACTGCTACAATCCAAATTAGTACAACTGTTAGGGAAAATAGCATAGAGGTTTGTAAAAAAATTTAAATTGAACTACTGTACAATTCAGCAATCTCACTAAAGGACGCTTATCTAAAGGAAATGAAATTAGTATGTCAGAGATATCTGAACTCGCACATTTACTGCAGCACTATTCTCAAAAGTTGAAATACAAAATCAACCTAAGAGTCCATCAACAGATAAACAGACAAAGAAAATGTGGTGTGCATATATGTAAACAAATACTATTCAGCCAGAAAAAAAAAAAGCATAAAATTCAACACAGGTGCATCTTGAGGCCATTATGTTAAGGCAAATAAACCAGCCAGAGAGAGACAAACACCACATAATCTTACTCATTTGTGGAAACTAAAATAGGTGAACTCATAGAAACACAGGTAGAGCTGGGCATGGTGGCACAAGGTTGCAATCCTAGCACCCAGGAGACTAAGGCAGGAGGACTGCCACAAGTTCCAGTTGTAGGAAAGGGTAAACTGGAGATACTATTAGGTAAATGGATGTATTAAGACCATAATTTTAAGTGAAGTAAATCGGACACACAAATTGAAATATCATGGTTTCTCTTGTGTGAGAAACCCAAAGGGTAAATAAGGACCAAAACGGAGGACATCAGGAAAGAGGAAGAACATGTTCCAATGGGAGGTGGACCAAGAATGGGGAGGGAAAAGAGAAGGAAAGAAAAGAAATTTAAAAATAAAACAAAGAATGGAAGGAAAAAATGGAAACGAACCTTTTGTAAATGTGGAGGGAAATGGGAAAAAAAAAGAAGACTTAAGATGTATTATGTACAGGTACAAATTCCCTAAGATGAATGTGATCTTTATGTGTGATAATACGCACCAATAAAAAAATTCTCAGATTTGCGTTATATGCCTACCACTTGGTTTTAAACACAGATCAAGGCTTAACCCTAAAAAGCACTCACCAGACATCATACAAATGCTCTTTCCAATAGCTTTTTTTTCCAAAAAAGATTAGAATTTTTAAAAGTTTAATATAACTTAATATGAACAAATCTTTGAAATAGTAATCATAATACTGGCTGCAGGGGTGAGGAGGACCAGCACTAATAGATGCTAGTATCCAAAAAGTTTATGAAATATGTGAGAGCAGCCTGAATTAGTGTTTTTGTTTGCTGGGTCCTACTTTTAAGTAGACACATTATTTTTCCTTACATGTGAAATTTTCAATTCTTATTTTTCTAACAGATATAATTTGCCTCTCCTTCAGATTTTATGTATTTTTTATTTTATTTTTGGTACCGGGGATTGAACTCACGACCTCGCGCTTGCCAGGCAGGTGCTGTGCCACTGAGCTATATCCCCAGCCCTCTCTCTTAAATTTTAAAATTATATGTTAATAGTGGACAGAATATAAAAATTTATAATTATCATAACATTAACACAGGATGCAAATAATCAATTGTGACAGTTCTCTCTTTTCAAAATTCTTCCAGGCAATGTAAAGAAAAAACAAGCTGTGCTTATGTAGTGTCACGAATAGGTCATGGCAAAAGCCGAATGTGTTAAAACAAAAACAGCTCAAAGCTTGAAAAATAAAAACAAAAAGTAGTTCACTTAGAAAAAATTTTATAATGCAATACTCAAATAATTTTTAGTGAATAAAGATGAATAATTGAAATTAAAAAAACAACAACATGTGTATTAGGACAAAATAGAAATACCGTGGGGCACAGTGGTGCACACGTAAGGCCAGCACTCTGGAAGTCTAAGTAAGGCAAGAAGACAAGTTTGAGCCTATCCTGGGTAACTTAGTGACTTAGCAAGGTCTTGTCTTAAAAATAAAAAGGGCTGGGGATGTAGCTCAGTGTGAAGGCACTAGGTTCAATCCCTAGTACTGCAAAGAGAGACAGACAGGAGAGAGAAAGAGGGAGAGGGAAAGAAGAGAGGGAGAGATAGACTAATTTAGACTCTTAAGACAGGAATGTTTCAAAAGAATTACATAGGTAATTGTAAATTTTCTACTAGTCATATTAAGATAAAAAATGAAGACAAACTAATTTAATTTAACCCAATATGTCCAAAATATCATAGGCTCAACATATAACCAATATTTTAAAATTATCGACAGGGTATTTATATCGTTTTTGATATTAACAATTCTAACTTCCATGTGCATTTTCATGTCAGTACATCTCAAATCAGACTATCAACATTTCAAGTGCCAGGTAACTGGACTAATGAGTACCATATTGGACAACACAGGTCTAAGAAACAACTTGAAGAATCAGGTATATTTCAGACAAAAAAATTAAGTATTAAATTGTATTATGATTATACGAATGCTCTCTGAGTCAAAGTAAAACTAACCAGAGAACATCTGTCTTTAGAGGAAAGACAGCAAAGAGATAAAAATATGAACAGTGCAGTTCTCTTTTAAAATTCATTTATTTGGGCCAGGGATTTACCTCAGCGGCATAAGCACCTGCCTGGCAAGTGTGAGGTCCTGAGTTCAATCCCCAGTATAAGAAAACAAAAACAAAAACAAAAACAAAAACAAACAAAAAAACCCCCATAAAATTCACTTATTTTTGAGACAAGGTCTCACTATTATTGTGTATGACAAGTACATTCAGAGTATCTAATAAAAATCTTTAATTTTCTCAACAATTTCACACATGATTTCTTCTTCATCTATTTGGATCAATTTCCTTTTTACCATCATGTCCAGTATCATTCTGTTAGAAACTGAATTAAAAATGAAACCAACCACCACCAGGAGACCATAAGAATACATTTCTGGATAGTTGATGAAAGAGTTCAGTGTATAAAATATTAATTCAAATAGAGTCAAAAGCCCTAAGAAACACAATCCTGCTATCTAGGAATGTCGTAAAACACAAAGGGCAGGTATATAAACAGGACACTAAACTTGGCAGGAGTTAGGGGAAAGCAAGAGTGTTAGCACAGGAGATTACAGGTTGTAAAGAACTAACAGACTGCTACTGAAAGAGTGGTCCTGACTTCCATTCAAAGTAACTGTCCAGAATAGCAACCCCACACGGTCCTTTTTTTTCTAACTCCTCTAGGAAGACAGGTGGGAAAGAGAAGGGTTGGTGGGGAGAAATGATGGAGGCTATGAGCCATCCCTGACAACCCCTTTCCTATCCACTCAAACACAGACTGAAAGCATACATGAAATGTGCCTCTACAGCCAAGGTGATTTAGTAAAAAGGGACTAGAATCATCCCTCTAACCTTATCAACTCATTAAATTCCTCAAATATGGTACAAAATCCCTTAACATCTACATATTCAAAGGATCATTCTGACTGCTTTATTACAAGAAGGTATAAAAGGCAAGGTACAAGCAGGAAGATGTGTTATAGAGGGTGCTGTTATTACCCAGCAGGACATAATGGTGGGCCAGGAGTGATGGTGCACACCTGTAATCCAGCACTCAAGAGGTTGAGGCAAGGCCGGCCTGGGCTACAACGTGAGCGGAAGGCTGGCCTGAGCTACATAGTGCAACCCTGCCTCAAAAAACTAGGGCTGGGAGTTTGGCTCAGTGGCTTAAGCACCTGTCTGGCAGGCATGAGGCTGTGAGTTCAATCCCCAGTGCCACAAAAAAAAAAAAAAAAAAAAAGAGGTTGAGGCAGGAGGATCATTGCAAATTTGAGACCAGCCTGGGCTACAAGGTGAGCTCAAGGTCAGGCTGAACTGTATACAGAGATGCTGTCTCAAAAAGACAGGAAAAAAAAAAAGACATAAAGGTGGCTGTGAACATGGTGAAAACTGAATGAATTCTTCATCTTTGCCAAGTAAACTCAAACACTTTATGATGAAATGAATATAGGATGTGAGAGTGAGAGTCAAAAAGGACCCCAAGGTTTCTGGCCAGAGCAAGTAGAAGCTGCCAACAACTGAGATGAAGAAGCTATTAGGGCAAAGCAGATATAAGGGTAGGTTTAGAAGGGGAAATCAAAATTTCACTTTGGACATGTTGAGTTTGATATGTTTAACAATTATACAAGTAGAAATATTATTTATGCACAAATTTGGGTTATACAATGGAAAGCTTTCAAGAACTGGTGAGTGAAAAGATAGGAAAAATCTAGAACTTTGTGGGAATTAAAGTAGGAGATACAAAGTATCACCCAGGGGACTGTCCGTTGCTGACATAAAAAGGGATAAGGGAACCTAGAGAGAAAGATCAATGATGGTGCACACCTGTAATTCAGAACTCTGCAACACTAACACAGGAGGACCACAAATTGAAGCCCAGTCTGAGCAACTAAAGTGATGCAGAGAGACCTTCTCTCAAAAATAAAAAAGGGAGTGGGAGACCAAGATGGCAAAGCAGTAAGCAACAGAGAAAACAGCCACTCTGAGAGTCACCATCAGGACACTGGAATACCGCATTATGAGAAAGACAAGAAGGAGGGAAGTGGGTCCACTGGACCCAGGAAGAATCTGAAATGCGAACTGAAGACCACCGAGAGTGAAGAGAGAAACTCCAACAAAAGCGGTAGCCAGCAGCACCTTCTCCCTGAGATGGGACTCACTGCACAAGAGGAGGGGTTCCAACCTGCAGACCCAGAGAGACAGTGATGGCTGGCGACCCTGGACGCCTTTGCAGAGAGATGTGGTAGTGAAGCAGAGTAACATCTAGATGTGAGGGACTGCACTGGCTGGCAGTGAGTACAGAGGACTCAGTCCTCCCATGGAAGAGAGCAATTAGCCAGGAGCCATCTTGGAGATGGGCTGGCTGAGCTCAGAACCCAGAACTGCTGCTGGCTCCATCTAGCAGATCCCAGTTGGGCTCAGACAAATGGAAATTACTCAGGCAGCAGTGAAACCAATGACTCTGGTCTCAGGGCAGACCTGCTGAGGTTATTCACTAACCCACCAAAAAGCTATTGACTTACTGGGAGAGATCTACACAAATCAGGACTCTGTCTTCCACAGGTTGTCTACTAGTGAAATCAAAGAGAACTCCAGAAGTGAAATTTTTCCTTTTCTTTTTTCTCTCTTTTTCCTACATTGGTTGATCTTGTTTTTGTATGAGTGTGATGTGGCTCCTAGACTCTTTGTGGTTGTGGTTCTGTTCTGTTCTTCCTTTTATCTCTTCCATCTCTTTTTTCCTCCAGTCTTCTGCACCAGTTTTCCTAAAAGTTGGTGTGATCCATCTTTGTCCTCTGATCTTATTTCTAATCTCTTCCTCTTCTTACACTTCTCTATTTTCTCCTTAATCCATTTTAAATTTTAATCCCTAAGGGCAAAACTGACTTGTATACGGCATATAATTTTCTGGTTTGCTTTACATTTTGTTATACAACCACAAACATAGCTCATATGGTTAAAAGTGGCAAACTTAGGGTTAGCTCAGTTTGTCACTCTTTTTTTTTTAAATTATATTTTATTTATTTATGGATTTTTTTGGTACGGGGGATCAAACTCACAACCTTGCACTCACCAGGCAGGCACTTATGTCACTGAGCTAAATCCCCAGCCCCTTCAGTTTGTCATTCTCTAGGATGTGTTTGATGCTACTGGTACCACTATACGCAAAACTGACATAATTGTTCTAAACAGCTATTGATCCTGGTGTTCCATGATTGAGAATGATTAAGGGTCATAGAAAATACTGTGGCACAGTGCCAAAGAACCAGGGACTGGGCCAAACTAACAACAACTTATCATCTCCAACAAACTGAAGAGGTAAGACCTTCCAACAGACTCAAACCCAAAAATCAGCTATACCTAGAAGATACCTCAGAGAAGTAGTCATCACCTAGAGATCCTAAATACTTGCAATAAAGCAACCCACCATAGTAATTTACAAGCATCACCCCAGAAATTAAATTAAAACTAAAAAAAGAAAGAAAAAATGAAAAGATACTTAAACAAAATGAAATACAAGACATCAAGTTCACTAAAGGCAAATCCAGGGGGCAATGAGTTGGGAAATTCTGAAAGCCTCCCATCTAGCCTCCCTGAATTGGTGACAACAAAGTAATTGAATGAGGCTCTGGAAAAAATGACATAAGAAATAATCTGTCAGATAAAGACCATGCTTATGATGATAGAGCAGATACAGACAAAAAAAACTAAACGAGCTTAAGAAAATTATGGAAGTTCAGCATACGAGAGAAATGGAATCCATAAAGCACATTCAAGCAGATATCCAGGAGAATAAAAATTTCACTGAAAGTATTCGTAGCAGATTAGGCCAATGTGAGGACAGGATCTAAAATACTGAAGATAGGCTTGCAGTTAGTGATCAGGAAAAAGACAGATTTCTCAAAAATAGCAAGGGACGATGAGAAATCAATCCAGCAGTTGCTAGATGAGACAAAGAAGACTAACTTAAGATTGATTGTAGTCAATTAAAAAGCAGGAGATACCACAAATGATATTAAAAAAACTGTTCATGGATGTCATGGCAGAAAAAATTCCTGGTAGAGAAAAGGAATTTGACACATAGATAAGTGAGGCATACAGAACTCCAACTAGCCATGATCAAAAAAATTATACAGCCAGGCATATCATAGTCAAGATTCCAGAAATTCAACACAAGAATAGAATGCTAAAAGGTGTTAGGGAAAAGAAACAAGTCACTTATAAAGGAAAGCCCATCAGAATCACAGCTGAGTTCTCAAAACAACTCTCTAGTCAAGGAAAGGTTAGAGTGAAATATTCCAACTTCTAAAGGAAAAATAAAAAAATGGTTGGGGATGTAGCCCAGAGTAAAGACCCTAAGTTGAATCTCCAAAACCACCACACACACATACAAAAAAAACAGGACGTAACAGGATTAGTCCTAGTGAACTTCAAGCAAGTCTCCTGTTAAGGCTACAAATGCAGGAAAGAAAAAGTTCCTTGCCAATGTAAGATAACAGTCTGAGGAAGCATACTCTTAGTGTAAGTTCAAAGACCTCTGATAATGGCTTGCAAATCAACTGCATCTAGTAAGGTGGCTGCAGAATTTTTTAAATTAGTATTATAGAGATTAGAACATTGCCTTGCGTTTAATAAGCATTCAAATACAACCATGTCAGTTAATCAAATGTAAACTAAAATTATTGCAACAACAACAAAAAAAGACTCATTTTACATTTTTCCTTCTTCACTTCAGCTACATGGGTTTCTCAAATATAAAGGAGTAACAAAACAGACTCCAAAATCTCATTTGAAGTAAAAATGTATGTCTGAGAATGTCAATGCCTATTTGGTATTCCTCAAACTCAGAAAGCTGGCTCTCCTTAAAAATAAAATTCCATAGGCATTTGAATTAATTTCTTTATCCATCCCACATTAATGACAGAATAACTTACTCATTCAACAAGCCTATATTGAATGATTAGCATATGCCAAGTACAATTCCTAAAACCTTGAATACATCAGGGAACAAAACAAACATTCCTGGCTTACTGGAGGGAAATCATCAACAAATAGCATATATAATGAATAAATAGATTACACGTGAGAAGATAATTGGTAAACAAAATAATAAAATACTGCAAATATTAGGGCGTGAAATCCAATTGTAAATAAGTGGCACAGGCCTTTAGAAAATGTGATTATTTGAACAAAAGTCTGAAGGAGTTGAGACATTATGTGGCTATACGAGATATGATCCAAATGTACAGTGAATGCCCAATGTTTAAAAATTATTACAATTAAAGCTACACTGCCACAAATCTTGCTCAAAACACTCACCCTCACTTCAAACATATTTAGTCCATCAATCTTGACACTTTCCAAAGCAATTTTAGAAGTTCTCTTTACGGAGTGTCTTTAGTTCTGCTCCTGTGGCTGCTTCTTTGTCCTGAATGGATCCAAAACATTTACCTTTGATGGTCTTTTTGAGTTTCGAGTTCATTGAAAAATATACACAGCAGAATGAGCCAATGTGAGGACAGAGTATCAGATACAGAAGACAGGATTGTGGTTAATGATCATGAAAAGAAAAATTTCTTAAAAATAGGAAGGGATCAGGAAAAATCAATGCAACAGTTGCTAGATGACACAAAGAAGAGTAACATAAGCTTGACTGGAATCAATGAAAAAAACAGGAGATAGCACAAATAATATAAAAGCTGTTCACAGACCTTGTGGCACAGAACTTCCCTGGCAGCAAGAAAGAATTTGACATACAGATAAATGAAGCATATTAAACTCCAATTAGTCATGATCCAAAAAAACAAAAGACAAACAAACAAACAAAACAATCGACACCAAGGCATACAATAGTCAAAATTCCACAAATTCAACACAAGGATGGAATGTTACAAGCCATTAGAGAAAAACAAATCACATACAAAGGAGAGTCTTTCAGAATCACAGCTGACTTCTCAACACAAATTCTCAAGTCAAGGAGAGCTTCGAGGGAAGTATTTCAAACCCTGAAAGAAAACAACCTCCAACCTAGACTGATGTACCCTGTAAAACTATCTTTCAAAACTGATGGAAAAGTAAGATAATTCCATGAGAAAGGACACCTGAAGAAATTCATAAACACCAAACATGCACTCCAAAATGTTCGGAAGGACATTTTAAAAAGAGATGACAAGGACCACAATTCCTTGAACCCCAACAGAATGAATCTATCAGCCAAGACAAAAAAACAAATGGGGAAAAAAGGGAACCAATAACTGGAAACATGAGAAAGATAAGTCACATCAGTTATAACCATCAATGTAAATGGTCTCAATTCACCAAAAAATAGAAACAGACTGGCAGAATTGATCAGAAAGCAAGATTCAGTAATACGCTGCAGGGTGCGCTCCATCTAGCCATCTGGGTCCCTGCGGTCCTGAATTCCATGCAGCCAGGTGTAAGGCCCTGGCACCACACTCTGGGAATATGTCCTTGCAAGCTGCACAGAGGATCTGAGATCTATCCAGTCCAGCATCCCAGCACAATCCATCAGGGGAATGCCCAGCCAGCCCCACATGTCACAGAGGTACCCAGCCCAGCCCAGCCCAGAGCACCAGAGCTGCCCATCAGGGAGTGAGCAGCCTAGCCAACAGGTCTTGGAGAATTTGAACTCTAACCATCGGAGCACAAGGCCCCAGCTCCATAGTTCAGGGATGTGGCCCTCTAGCCACACAGCAGGTCCCAGAGGTTCCAAACACTGCTCAGCCAGGAGCAAGGCCCCGGCACCATATGCCGGGAGTGCACGCCAGATAACCAACCGTGCACTCCAGAGGCTCTGAACTCCACCCAGCCAGGCCCTAGGCCCCAGGGACAAACTCTGGGGTTATGGCCTTGCTAGCCATCTGAGTCCTGGAGGTTCTAAACTCCACTCAGGTAGGTTCTAGGCCCTGACAACACACTTCGGGGGTGCGCCCCTACTAGCTGCACAAAGGACCCAGCACAATGTCTCAGAGCAACCCAGCATAGTACATCAGGGGAAGGTCCGGCCAGCCTCTCAGGCCACAGAGAACAAGGTTCCAGCAAAACAGTTTGGGGGTACACCCTAGCTAGCCATGGGGATATTGGAGGATTGAAGCTCTGCCCAGCACAGTGTGCCAGTGCAATCCATCGGGAGGGTGCCTGGCCAGTCACATGGATCCCAGAGGAAAACGACAAAACAAAAGAGCAAGATGCAGTCTCAGTCCTCCAGCCCACCGAGAACAAACTCAAGAGATACTGAAATGGAAGACACTGGAAATTGCATAACTGAACTTTCTGAAATGATAGCAACTGAACTCCATGAAGCTATAGAGGAAATAAGAACAGAAATAATCTCTCTGGTAAAAAATGAAATGACAAACATTATGAAAGAAATGCTGTGTGTATCTAAAGAAGATGTAGATATAAAAATAGAGGAATATAAGAAAATGATGGAAATCTAAGACAATTAGAATGCATGAAACAGATTCAAAGGGATATTCAGAAAATTAAAAATTCCATTGAAAGCTGGCAAAACCACTTGAATGAAGCTGAAGATAGACTCTCAGACCTTGAAGACAGGCTGGAAGCTTACAATCACAAAAGATCTCTTGAAAATAACAAGGAACCTGGAAATGACAATTCAACAGCTTCAAGATGATGCAAAGAGAGACAGTAAGACTGGTAGGTGTCAATGAAAAAGCAAGAGTCACCACAAATGACATACGAAGACTACTTACAGAAATAACAGCAGAAGCCAGGTGTGGTAGTGCACTCCTTTAATCCCAGCATTCGGGAGGCTGAGGTAGGTGGAGCATTGTGAGTTCAAAGCCAGCATGGGCTACAATGTGAGCAAGGCCAGCCTGAACTACATAGTGCGACCCTGCCTCAAAAGAAACTACGGCTGGGAGTTTGGCTCAGTGGCTTAAGTGCCTGCTGTCAGGCTCAAGGTTGTGAGGTTCAATACCTGGTACCATAAAAAAGAAAGGAAGAAAGGAAGAAAGGAAGAAAGGAAGGAAGGAAGAAAGAAAGAAAGAAAAGCAGAAAATTTTCCAAACATGGAAAAAGAATCTCATACGCAGATAAGTGATGCATACAGAACCCCAACTAACCATAAACACAATAAATCTTCACCCAGACCTACAATAATTAGGATATCAGAAATTCAGCACAAGAACAGAATACTAAAAGTTGTCAGAGAAAAGAAATAGATCACCTGCAAAGGAAAGCCTATAAGAATCACGGCAGACTTCTCAACACAAACCTTCAAGTCAAGAAGAGTTTGGAAGCCGGGCGTGGTGGCGCACGCCTTTAATCCCAGCACTCGGGAGGCTGAGGTAGGCGGAGCGTTGTGAGTTCGAGGCCGGCTTGGGCTACAACGCGAGTGCAAGGCCGGCCT